>JASTWL010001108.1:0-53800 GCA_035220575.1 Temnothorax rugatulus
GAGAAGCTTGTCCTGCCGTTTGCCGGGTGGCTTATCGCGCATCGGGCAAACGGTAGGTCAGCGTGCGCGTCGTGTTTATCCCGCGGATACTCTAGATCCACCTCGAGAATATAGCCCGTGGGCGAAATCCACAGCGATCGCGTTGAAGTCGAAATGCGCAACGTCTTCGTTCACAACCCATTGAAAATCCGCGTAGGGCAATGGCTTAAGGCCCCATCTACAATGAGTTGTATCGTAAGTCATATCGTATTCGTAAGTCATAAGTCATAAATTATAGGGCGCGTTCAGCAGTTCATCAGAAACTAAACCTGCTCAGTAGCACAACCAATGAGAGACGGGCTGTTTCGGAACTTTCAGGGACTTTTGGCTGGTGGCATTTCTTTACAACGTTACATACAAGAATCTACGAAAGTATTGTACTGCATAAACATATTTTATTAGTGCAACCGAGCATATATTTACTCAAAATGGACGAGGAAGAGTTAATGTTACTCTTTTGCTCATGTTAATGTGCCACCGTTTTAATATAATGTTATACCGTCTAGCGAACAAAGAGGAGGATTTAGGTTAGTATGCCCACACAATTTTATTTTGCAAGTTTCTCATTTTTTGACCTCGTGAGAAACGTGTATCCAGTGGTTCCTAGTTTGTGCACAGTTAATATAATTATGTTTAATGTTCAAAAATTGTGTTCCAGGCGATGGTGGCGGCGTTCACTCAACAATCAATTCAACGATTTGGGACAGTTCCAACGTCTTTTTCAGGAGCTGAAAACGACGGATCATGAAGAATTCAAGCAGTACACTAGAATGACACCTGAACAGTTTGATTGGCTTCTGGACAAAGTGACGCCATTCCTGCAAAGAGAAGCAATAGACGTCCGTTTCCTCCTGAACTTCGACTTGCACTCACTCTGGGGTTTGTATTAATTTTGTCAGACAATGGTAAATTGAACTGTGCAATGAACATCAAGTTATGTGTGTAATTGTATTTTTGTGCAGGTATTTGGCACACGCTGACAGCGTGTGGGGAAAGAAGTGGTCTTTTAGGATCGGTAGATCAACTACGTACAAAATCATACCTGAGACATGCGAGGCCATAATCAGTGCTCCACAGCCAATTTATTTGCCACCAATGACCAAAGATTTGTGGAGGAATGTGGCTGATGGGTTTTGGCAGAAGTGCAATTTTCCAAACTGCATAGGCGCCGTTGATGGAAAACATGTGAGAATCAAGGCACCCAAAAATTCCGGTTCTCAGTTTTTCAATTACAAGAAGTTCTTTTCAATTGTTCTGATGGCTGCATGTGATGCAAATTATGTATTCACGTGGGTGGACCTAGGATTTTATGGTAAGTGCATTTGTGAACTGTTTATTAAAAACATTCAGCTTTGTATGAACATTCCTCTGATCTCTGACCACTGCTTCTTGACTGCCAATTGAAAGAAAACTATAACTTCTCAGGTTCAATGAGTGATAGTGCAATTTGGGCCAACTGCAATTTTGGAACTGCTTTGGAGCAGGGAATTGCGGATGTACCTCTATCAGAGCCCCTACCAGGTGGGGTTGAACCATTCCCATTTTCGTTTGTCGGAGACGAAGCTTTCTCCTTAAAATCTTATATGATGCGGCCATACGCAAAGCCGAAAGGACGTAGGAGGCAAGATATGCAAGAAGATGAAGCCCCAAATAGAGCAGCATTAGAAGAGCCTGATGAAAATCCTGCAGCTGCTGATGTGGATCCTGCTTTGCGAGCACTCGCAATACCGGAAAGAATTTTTAACTACCGTCTGTCGAGAGCCCGCAGAGTAATCGAAAATGCATTTGGCATATTGGTGTCCAAGTGGCAAATTCTAACAGGCCAAATATGTTTCAAAGTCGAGAATGCTGAGAGTATTGTCATGGCTCTCATTTGTTTACATAACTTCTTAATTGAGAGTGAGCTTCTACAGGCCCCTCAACATCAAAATTATTTGGCGCCGGGCCTAGTTAATGGAGAAGGACCTAATGGCGAGCCCTTGGTAAATGGTCAATGGCGAAATGAAGTTCAGGAAGGAGGTGCGTTGCATCGCGTTGGTAGGGTGGGAGGGCTAAACCCTGGCAGAGCAGTCATCGACCAGAGAAATAAGCTGAGAGATTTCTTCTTAACTGAAGTTGGTGAGGTCATATGGCAGTATGACTATGCGCTCAGAGATGTGCCTATTGTGAGGGGTCCACTGTAAAATATGTAAGATTTATTAGTATTAAGTATATGTAAGATTTATCAGTATTAATAAGTATATGTAGCATTTATCAGTATTAAGTATATACTTAATACTGATAAATGCTACATATACTTATTAATACTGATAAATCTTACATATTTTCATATTTTCACAAAAATTCTGACATATTATGTAAACTTAGCAAGACACAGGAAGTGTCTTGCTAAGTTTACATAATATGTCAGTATTTTTGTGTATTAAGATTAATTTGTTACAGGAATCGGAGTCCAGCTGTCGACTGGAACGGAGGCGTTCCTCTGCCATCGCTCGCTCGTTGCCGTATTGCCACAGGCTCCCTCCTCTTCTCTTCCTGTACACTATTCCTGTAAACTATTTTCAACATTGATGTCGAGCCGTCGTTTCTACGTGATGTATTGACATTCCGTTTTATTAGCATACATTAATTTATCAGTGCCAGCACCAAGGCTAACGTAACAGATATGTTCCTAATTATTGCTTGATGCAAGGTAGAAAAGATAAGTAGAACAATGGCTGACAAGAGTAAAAAATTATCATGCTGGTACTTCGGTGGCATCTCTTCCGCAGCTGCTGCATGCGTGACTTATCCTCTGGATTTACCGAAGGTATTTTTTATATCCCTTTTCTAAACCAGTACTTTTTAACTTGGTAGTAAGAAATGGCAAAAGATATTATACTTGTCAATCAGTTTGTATAATCAAAAATTGTTTCAAATAATTAATAAATACAAATTTTTTTTATATGTAGACACGTTGCGGAGACTGCATTTGTAAGACTGAATGGTCGCATCTTTCTTTTAGGTTCACTTGCAAACTCAACAGGAAGGCAAGCTATCGATAGTACATTCTACTATCGGAATAATTAGGAAACAGAGAATATTAGCTTTATACAATGGACTCAGTGCTTCCCTACTTCGCCAACTTACATATTCTACAATAACATTCGGCGCGTACGAGGTCGGTACATGCAAACCTTACACGCGCTATTTATATGTATAAACCCCCTGTTTATCTTCTCAATTTATTATACACAGGTCATGTTGTTGAAATCATAGGTCGGCAAACAGACGCTTGAGTCGTCTGGTCATCCATTACCATTTTACCAAAAGTTGCTGCTGGCTGGAGTTTCGGGTGCTACGGGCGGTGTTTTTGCGACTCCCGGCGATGTGATTAATGTACGCATGCAGAATGATATCAAAGTAGCGCCAGAACTAAGACGAAACTATAAGCATGCTCTGGATGGACTGTTCCGTGTAATCCAACAAGAAGGGGTCCGCAAATTGTTCAGTGGATGTTCGACCGCGACCATAAGAGAAGCGCTGATGACTATCGGACAATTGAGCTTTTACGACCAGATTAAAACGATGCTGTTACAAAGTGGCTATTTTCGGGATAATCCTTCAACACACGTTTTGTCTGGTGTATCGGCAGGTGCTATTGCGACAACGCTTACGCAACCTTTAGACGTTCTAAAAAGACGAGCAATGAACGCTAAGCCTGGAGAATTTAAGAATCTAATGGAAATCTTCTTTTATACTGCCAAACTTGGGCCACTGGCTTTCTTTAAAGGCTACGTACCTGCATTTATCCGATTAGCACCGCAAACCATTCTCACATTTGTGTTCCTTGAACAACTTAGATATAATTTTGGATTGTATCCACAATCTGTGAAGACATCGTTATAAATATTGAAATAGTTTTGATAAGCAGAACTTTGGCAAGATTGGAAACGCACTCGTTTCGTGGCAGATTGTACAGGAAACAAACGGGTAGTGTTAAATCTTACTATATACTTGATCACGCTTGAAAAACTGGCATGTGCAAACATCTACAGCGAAAATATTGAATTATTCAGTCGCGCATAGTTTAGTTTCATGATTAAGCTTTAATTAGGAATTAATCATTACGTTTCTATCTACAGATATTTTAGTTAAAAATCTTCTTACAATACATTCCTTAAATAAATTGTGATGTATGTTTATGTTACAGCGAAAATATTGAATTATTCAGTCGCGCATAGTTTAGTTTAATTATTAAGCTGTAATTATGAATTAATCATTACGTTTCTATGTACAGATATTTCAGTTAAAAATCTTACAATACATTCCTTAAATTAATTGTGATGTATGTTTATGTTAACACAAAGACATATATTTTAAAGCATATTACTTAAAATATGTATACATTGTATATATATTTATACATATTTTAAATAATATAAAACAGTACAGATTTATACTTGTATTTATTTGTGTCTTTTACACGTATACGAAGTGATCTTTTAAAGTACAAAGAATGAAGAATATATATTTACTTATAAAAACCGACTTTTATAAACCATATTTTTTTTACGCCTCATATACTTCAAGTTATTCCACTTATGCTGTATTGTACCAATCACCAATGAAATGTATAGTACAATTTGTGAGAGCTTTAGATAATCATATATAAAGAAAATATTTTTCTTAATTATTGAATTATTGATTAATTTGTTTCAGTATGTACCATTATTTTTTGTTCTAATTGCTTAATATTACACTGAATAAAGTCTTCTACATCAAAAGTACAAATATTTCTCTTTATTGTAATCATAAGCAAGTACAGATGTACATCATGTACATGTAGATAACAGATGACAAAACAGAATATAAAATCCTTCAGCACAATAGAAAAGTAACCACTTTTAGAAAAGTAACCCTTCTGTAGCACAAATAGAAAAGTAACCACTTAAGATATGAGAATAGGCTTCTAAACATAAAATTTGTATCTCTCCATGCAATGCCATGGATGCTAACATGACAAATACCATGAGTAATTAAAAAAAAAAAGTAAATGTATGAGGCAATATATGTAATATGTACGAATATAAACATAAATGCTTCAAGCGATAGATAATATGTATGAATATACAGTTAAGTGCTCTTGCCCTGTTTAAAATAATAGGTAAAATATGATCAGATTACATTTTATTACATTCAATTTTAATTTAAATTAATAAAAACCTTATTAATTTGCATTTAAATTGAATATAATGAAATGTAACGTGATCATATTCTATTTAGTATTTGAAACAGGGTGAAGTAATACATAATATTTAAAAATAAACTACAGGCACTATTTTTGGTCTCAACATAACTCAAATAAATCAAGAGAGCCTCTCTATTTTAACTGAAATAAAAAATAAATGCTGCTCTCAAGGTATTCTATACGTAAAATAATAATACAATGTATAAGATAATCATACTTATAATAATAATACTTGGCACAATACTCTTTGGTTTCATCTACATACATAATGACTGAACTTAAGTTAACACCGAAGAGAAACTAACTAGTACGTCAAACAAATAGCATAATCGACTGGGGATGGAATGACTACTTCATTCCTATTCAATTTTGGAACTGCTTTGGAGCAAGGAACTGCGGATGTATCTCTATCAGAGCCCCTACCAGGTGGGGTTGAACCATTCCCATTTTCGTTTGTTGGAGATGAAGCTTTCCCCTTAAAATCTTATATGATGCGGCCATATGCAAAGCCGAAAGGACGTAGGAGGCAAGATATGCAAGAAGATGAAGCCCCAAATAGAGCAGCATTAGAAGAGCGTGATGATCCTGCGGCGGCTGATGTGGACTTTGCAACATTGCAACATATTAGGCCTGTTAAAATTTGCCACTTGAGCACCAATATGCCAAATGCATTTTCGATGACTCTGCGGGCTCTCGACAGACGGTAGTTAAAAATTCTTTGCGGTATTGCAAGTGCTCGCAAAGCAGGATCCACATCAGCAGCTGCAGGATTTTCATCAGGCTCTTCTAATGCTGCTCTATTTGGGGCTTCATCTTCTTGCATATCTTGCCTCCTATTGGCATATTGGTGCTCAAGTGGCAAATTCTAACAGGCCAAATATGTTTCAAAGTCGAGAATGCTGAGAGTATTGTTATGGCTCTCATTTGTTTACATAACTTCTTAATTGAGAGTGAGCTTCTACAGGCCCCTCAACATCAAAATTATTTGGCGCCGGGCCTAGTTGATTGAGAAGGACCTAATGGCGAACCCTTGGTAAATGGTCAGTGGCGAAATGAAGTTCAGGAAGGAGGTGCGTTGCATCGCGTTGGTAGGGTGGGAGGGCTAAACCCTGGCAGAGCAGTCATCGACCAGAGAGATAAGCTGAGAGATTTCTTTTTAACTGAAGTTGGTGAGGTCATATGGCAGTATGACTATGCGCTCAGAGATGTGCCTATTGTGAGGGGTCCACTGTAAAATATGTAAGATTTATTAGTATTAAGTATCAGTATTAAGTATATACTTAATACTGATAAATGCTACATATACTTATTAATACTGATAAATCTTACATATTTTCACAAAAATTCTGACATATTATGTAAACTTAGCAAGACACAGGAAGTGTCATCGAAAATGCATTTGGCATATTGGTGCTCAAGTGGCAAATCCTAACAGGCCAAATATGTTGCAATGTTGCAAAGTCGAGAATGCTGAGAGTATTGTTACGGCTCTCATTTGTTTACATAACTTCCTAATTGAGAGTGACCTTTCAGAGGCCCCTCAACATCGAAATACCCAATCTGAGTTAACCCAACTACAAGCGAAATCGAGTATCTATTGGTCGATTCGCCCGCGTTGACCAATAGACGCTCTATTTCGCTTGTAACTGTGTTGACCCGGATTAGATTCCATCTCCAGTCGATTACGCTAAAAGTTGACACAAAATTCAAGTGCCTATCTGCAACACGACTAATCGGAAAATTGGTCAATAATTTCCATTATTTTTCGCATGCACTTGTACTGATTTTCAGGATTCACTCTCCTCTTCAGTAAGGCTCTTATAAAGTTGATCGCATCAACTTCCGGATCTGCAGATCGTTCTTGTTCCTTCCTCTCAAATACATTGTCCATCCTTTTCGAAACACTTTCCATAACTTCGAGACTCTTGTCCATCTTCAGGTCAATTTCTGTCTTCCTCTTTTTGCAAAAATTGTCCGAGGGAGGCACAACTACCTCTGCACCTGTGCTCTTAAACTTGTTATTTGCTGGGGGCACATTGCCCCGTGCAGGCCTTGGTTGCATTGCGTCCTTGGTTGCAGGGGACACTTGTAGGCCTACTGGAGATGAAACTTGTGACTTTCTTACGACAGGTGGAGACAACAGCGACTCATCAGTACCTGAAAACAAAGTGTAAACTTTTGACAACACATTCGGTGGATTGTGAGAACAGCCAAAAATAAGTGCAATATACTTACTACTAGAATCATCCACCAAATATGTCTTGTTATTTGCTGGGGGTACATTGCCCCATGCAGACCCTGGTTGCATTGCGTCCTTGGTTGCAGGGGACACTTGTAGGCGTACTAAAGATGAAACTTGTGACTTCCTTACGACAGGTGGAGATAACAGCGACTCATCAGTACCTGAAAACAAAGTGTAAACTTTTGAGAACACATTCGGTGGATTGTGAGAACAGCTAAAAATAAGTTCTAGCAGCAATATACTTACTATTAGAATTATCCACCAAATTTGTGTTCCACAGCTGGCTGGAGTAGCTGAAATCATAGATTGGGCCCGAGTCATCACATACCTCGGCACCAGTGCTAGAGCTGGTACTCTCACCACTACTAGGGCCCACTGGCACTTTATTCATGTTGCCTCTAGTACTGAAAATGACACCATAATTAAAGTACAAGTATGTACAATAAAGTAAGCTATGCCGAGGCGCAATAAATATACTCACGGTCTTGGCACATAATGTGCTATCAGGAAACTCATTTCCCCATAAAATCTAAATTCCTGAGTATCCGCGATGGCACCTGATCCAGATGGCTTGTACTCTCGTTTTCTCTTGTGCTCACGGCTCCACTGGGTCCTCAAAGACTCCCAGCGTTTCATGGCTTGGTGTCCTAAAATATGAAACAAGTTTAGAGAAAGGTCCACATTAAATCAAACTGTCCACAATCAGGAGATTGCAAGTAGCACTCTAATAATATTAGTACTCGAGCATTATTTTGAATGACCAACGATTTCCTGTGAAAATACCTGTTTTTGGGTGGGTCAGCATGAGACCAATTTGAGTCCATACCGCACCTTTATCGATGGATTTGTACGCTCTGCAACTTTTCGCGTACAGGCACGGTTGCTGCTCGACAATTTTGATGAGCTCGAGGTCATCGATCTCTGGATCCATTTCGCCGACATGAAATTTCGTCGAACGAAATTTCGGGTTTCTTGCCGCACACCGGTACACAAAGGACAAAGAAATTCCGAACTATTCGCGCGCTCGGCGCTACTCTTCTTCTTCTTGGACCAATCCCGATACAGTCCCAAATTGAACTTCAAAAACTCAGACAAAAGGTGACGCAGAATCTGCGTCTTGGATTTCGACAAATTTTTCCGTTGGAACTTGTCCGGACACGTCACGTCCCCGAATACGGCCCGCACACAGTCGCGCCCACCCCCAAGAACACGACGAGCGGACGAGACACGTCCGAACACGCCAACAGACCATTCGGGAATGGTCGGCGCTACTCGCTTCATTACGTCGTCAACATGACCACCGAATCCTACTCTGTCTCTCATTGGTTGGTCGTAACCATGTCGTAAGTCGGTCAGTCGGTGTCATAAATATTGGCACTTGGCCAATACCTACGATCTATGACTTACGACGGCTATACGACGCATGACTGAATTACGATAGAGATACGCCTGAATACGATGCGGTTACTATTAGGCCGCGTTCAGCAGAACGACTGCTGAGTTGTCAAAACTGTACGTTGATTTGTTGGTTCTAAAAGTAACAGCCAATCAGGTTCGATTGGTACTGAGCGGTTTGTTCTTCTGAACGCGCTCTATGGCCGGTATGACTTATGATCTGCGATTACGATACAACTCATTGTAGATGGGCCTTTACACATCGCCCAGCCGTACAGATTGTTCACATCGAAGTACATCAGGTACGACGATGGTTTCGATGGATCGTACGATTGCATGTATTTGTTGTTGGCTCGCGCGTATCTGCCTGAACACTGGCTCAGGCCACCGCGAATACCACGTTCGACAAACATAACCATGTCAATGTCGGTCAACAGTTCGAAATTGATACATGTATGTTTCAACATGGCGTCCCACGTAAAGCCTGGTAAGGTGTAATAGTACGCGGGATCAAGTCCGTAACTCGCGACGCAGCTGTCGCGGAAATTTTCAAACGTCGGCCAACAGCAAGACGTCGGTTTTCAGGTATAAATCGCTGTATTCGCCCAGGGTTCGAACGGAGAACCGCTGCCATACGTTCGCGGCGTGCTCGTAATCGCTCTCGGATACGGTTTCACCGGTCAAGGAACTGTAAAATGACTCGCGCGGCGGTAAACACGTATCCTCCAGCTTTTCGACGCTGTCCACGTATTCGTAGGGAAAGACCCCTTTTCGTGTCAATAGTTCGAAATCGTCGTCGGATAACGTGGAAAATTTTGATCGTATTATTTTTAACTTATCCTTATCGAGGAAGGATGCCAATTTCGCGAGACTGGTACTTAGAAATTTGTACGAGTCGATAAATCTCAATTTTATATCGCTTCGCGTATCTTTTTTTTCCGCGGTATCTTTTACGTGCTTGGTGAATGAGATGTACTTTTCTTTTGTTATCGGCAGTACATCGATCGCGCCTTCGAACGCGGCAGCTATCTCTGTGATAATGAAATGGGCATCATAGCCCGATAGGTTGTGAAAAATGACGGGAATATTGTGCGAATCCTTATAATTTAGATTGCACGTCGAGTGTGCGGGACCTCTGTAACGCCCGGTAAGGTGGCAATGATCGCGCACGCGATTATCGTCCGGCGCGAACGGTTTTTCGCAAATATGACATTTCGCCGCGTTGTGAAATGTATGCCACTCGTCTCGCGTTAGATCAACCATGCGAACATTGTTCGTCAGGATGTTCTTTACGCCGTGTGCTAAACGTTTTAGTTCCTCGGTGAACCACGCGACGCAGTCTTTATCGCGACGAAATCGATACACCGATAACGTTTCGTCGTGTGAGCATTGTACGTAGTATCCTATACTATACACCTGATGATGTTGATAGGTGTATGTCGCGTGTTCCGTCTCCGGTTGTGTCTTCTTCAGCACGCACTCCAGATCGGCGTACACGACGAAGGGAAGTCGCTCTTTCCTGCTGTGGTTCTTGAAGCTCAGCCACTTGTTGTCCTCGCTCGGCAGTCTAATAGCGCAGTTGTTTACCTCTCGGCAGTCTGCCGTGTGAGACTGCAACTTGTCGCTCGAACTGAAGTAATGAAGACATCTACAAAAAGGAGAACATAATTATTATATATTTTTATATACTAAATTTAAGGGGTAACGCCACTGTAGAGCGTCGAAAAATAACCTAATTTTAAGAATTTTTTTCGGGAAAAGTATAAAAGAAATGACAAATATGTTTATAGGTCTCTATTACCTATACTTTCAAGAGTATAAAATAATTTTTTGAACGTTATTAAAAAAAAAATGGCAGTTGCACAGCTGCGTGACGGGAACCTTTGCTGGTGGAAAGCGCTCCGCGGCCGGAGAGATTTCTGCTACAATTTTCATCCTGGAACAAAAACCCAAAGTTTTTTTATTTTTACATATAAAAAGCTAAAGAAAAACATATGGAAATTTTTTTATATCACTTTTTGCAAAAATGGCGGACATTTGAAAAAAACTTAAAATTTTTGCCTAAAATAATAGGTACTAAATTGTTAATAACTAAAGAAATATGCAACATAAAAAAAAATCCGTACGTCTTTCTTTAGTTTTTTATATGTAAAAATAAAAAAACTTTGGGTTTTTGTTCCAGGATGAAAATTGTAGCAGAAATCTTTCCGGCCGCCTCCGCGCTTCCCACCAGCAAGGGTTCCCGTCACGCAGCTGTGCAACTGCCATTTTTTTTTAATTACGTTAAAAACATTCTTTTATACTCGTGTTTCTTATTTTTAAGACCCTTAGGCACCTTTTAAGCAAAAAAAAAATGTTTAGATTTTTTGAAAATTCTACAGTGGCGTTACCCCTTAAAATGATATATATATATGTTATTAAAAGATGTATAGGTACTTACCGATCGCAAATGTATTTTGTGTGTCCATGTTTATTTATTTGCGAGCTCACGAGGCGGGATAGATGTTTGATCCACGCAAAATGCCCGACATTTTCGTCACGTGGGTCCTGCACGTACAACAGATTCACGTGATTCTCACTCGTGCGGTCGGTGAGCCGTATTGGCAGAATGTTCGACTGTCCTTCGATGATGTAGACGTTGATCGATACGTCGTTGAGTCGTTCGAAATGTTTGATCTGACTCAACGTCATCGGGAACTCAACACCTCGTAAATTCAGTACGGTTGAATAGTGCGGATACGACGATTCCCGTTCTGCATGTTCTGTAATTGGATGTAGGGCGGCGACCACTGCCCACGCAAAACACGCATTGTCCATAGACTGTACATTGACCACCGCGTTCTTCAATTTAATGCCGAGAGGTAATTTCATGTGGCACCCCGCGCGCAATGGGTTGTATCTGTTTACGTTGACCGACAAATTCAGGATGCGCGTCAACGCCCACCCACTGTCGCGTTCCTGGAACTCCTCGAGGGACGCTAATGTGGACTCGATAACGTGCCGCTCGTACCACTCGCGCAAGATCGATGTACGACAGAGTTCTATGTTTTTTGTGTTCAGACTCTTATTTGCGTGTTTATCACCCGCCACAAACTCCCCGTTGAACGCGGTGTTCACTTTCACACAATTATGTTTGTTTATAATTTCTCGCACTCGCTTGCACACTACGCTGCAGGCGTCTTCTAAGAACTGCCGCGGTTCTATATGGTCTATATTTAATACTACACCGGTCATTATTCGCGTTTCGAACGCGGCATCTATTTCTCGCCATATGAGTTCTGCCGCGTGTCGCGTGTCACCACTGCTACCGGCGCGGGTGTCCGCGTAATCACCGCCGCTATGGATAAATTGTCTTTCCATTCGCGACTTCGCACCCTCGAGTCGCGCGATTCTGGCAACCACCGATTGCCTCTGCCCGATCGAGAGCCGCGGACGTTTGGCGCTGCTGCGTGCCTCGAGCTGCTCGATGAATTCCTCGCATTGCAGCGCCCATGCGAAAAATTCGCCCAAAGTAGCGACTTGGTCGGACAGTTCCAACAGATCGCGTTCGGTTTGCTCCGCACGTTCCATGTTTGCCCGCTATTTCGCACCAGTTCTTTTGTGTTAAATCACTTCGCACAGAGTCTCTTTCACAGAGCACTTGCGCGCGATTCGACGACACTCTGATAAATATCGTTCGCAACTAATGCGGCTCGACGCGCTTCAGCCCTCGTTATATACCCTTTGCCCTCTCTCTCGCTCCGACTGATTTTTTGAAAGATCTCTTCCTTTGTCTCGCGTACTGCGTAGTTAAATTGCTGTTTAGTCTGCGCGCGATAAGACGCTCGCGAAACGTGTCCCGACAGGTTAGGCTCGATGCGTCATCGACAAAACCGACAAAAATGACAGCTCCTGCAGGAAGCGCGACAACATCAAGCCTCTGTCACCGATCGCTTCGACTGAATGACGTCGTTTCTTCCTTTGTCTCGCGTACTGCGTAGTTAGATCTTCCTTTGTCTCGCGTACTGCGTAGTTAGATTGTTGTTTAGTCTACGCGCGATAACACCCCCTTTTCCCAGAAAAAATGTTGTTTACGACGAACATGTTCCGACAGGTTCGACGCGTTATCGGGTCGATCGCTTCGACTGAATGACGTCATTTCTTCCTTTGTCTCGCGTACTGCGCAGTTAGATTGTTGTTTAGTCTACGCGCGATAACAGTTGTTTAGTCTACGCGCGATAACACCCCCCCTTTTCCCAGAAAAATGTTGTTTACGACGAACATGTTCCGACAGGTTCGAATCGTCGAGTCAGTCCTATCGCCATTGCGCGCCGCCTAGCGGCCGCGGCGCGAACAACACTGACCCCGCGGCGCGACCGCGCACCCCCTCGCGGACCCCCGCGGACCCCCCGCGAACCCCGCGGCGCGACCGCGCACCCCACGCGGACCCCACGCGGACCCCGCGGAGCGGCCCTACTCGCGCGCGGGTGTCACACGCCCGGTGAGTCATCCCGGTGACGTCATCCCGGACATGAGTCATCCCGGTGAGTTACCGCGTAATCCGATATCCTTGAAATCCGATACCCTTGTGTAACCCGATACCCTGTGCGTAACCCGATACCCTTGTGTAACCCGATACCCTTGTGCAACCCGATACCCTTGTGCAACCCGATACCCCGCCACCTCCCCCCTCCCCCTCACCCCCCCGCGACATCGCCATGTAACCCGATACCCTTGTGTAACCCGATACCCCGCCCCTTCCCCTCCCCCTTACCCCCCGGGGAATCCCGATACCCCCCCCCCTCCCTCACCCCCCCTCATTGCTCCCGGAGTGGAATCGGCCTAGTATAACTACTGACGAGGACGACACGGAAATTACGATTCCCGAGGGATCGTACGAGATACGGGCCATAAATGAGTTTTTGAAACGCGAAATTTCACGGAAACGTCCGCGACGCGTGGTTCGTTCCAACGATGATCGTACGTCGGTCGCGAATATCGCGCGAGAGGAGTCCGCTCGCGCGAACGGCTACCAAGACGAGGCCGCGGAATACCCGATAACGCTCCGCGCAAATTACAATACGATGAAGAGCGAGATCAAGTGCGCTTTCAGAGTGAACTTTAACAAACCGAACAACGTTGGATCGCTGCTGGGATTCTCGTCGAAGCGTATATTGCAGCCGGGGCAGTGGCACGAATCGGACTCACCGATTAATATTATCAACGTAAACATTATCCGCGTGGAGTGTAACGTGACCACGGGTGCGTACAGCAACGGCAAACGCGTTCACACGATACACGAATTTTCACCGAGCGTACCACCGGGATATAAGATATCGGAAACGCCGGCGCAGATCATTTATTTGCCGATCATCGCGCGGAGCATTACGGATCTAACGATACGCGTCGTGGATCAAGACGGACGATTGCTCGATTTTCGAGGAGAAGAGATCACCGTCAGATTGCACGTACGACGGCAGCAGCGATAACGCGCGACGTACGAGATGTTAGTGTTGAACTCGGAGCACGCGACAGATAAGAATATCTTTACGACCGCGACGACCGACGATATCACCATCAAATCGACATTCGGTGGCGTTAAAAAAAGAGAGACGAGAAAGAAGCTCAACGCATCGAACGTTAAATTTTTACAATCTCTGGGATTCGCGGTACGAAACATCTGAACGCGTGAACGATGACTGAAATTCTCAACATCGGAGGCGAGCCGGTCTTTGACGATCGCATCGTCAAGATCGAGATGCACACGTACAACCCGTACGCCAACACAACGTTCGAGCACAGCGACGAGATACGAATACCCATACAACAGCAGGATCTGTATACGTTGCCGAGCCAAAGTTTTCTCTACATCGAAGGAACATTGACGGTGACCAGAGCATCCGGCCAAGGCGGTGAAGTGGTATTGGGGACTAATTGCGTCGCGTTCATGTTCGATGAGATTCGATTCGAGCTCAACGGCGTGGAGATTGATCACTGCAGAAACGTAGGAATAACCAGCACGCTCAAGGCTTACGTAACGGTATCGTCCGATAGAAGCGTGATCCTGAGAAACGCCGGCTGGGATCCACAGAATAACGAGAATGGATATTTCAATTTCTGCGTACCGCTCGACACGTTACTGGGATTTTGCGAGGATTACAAACGCGTGATGATCAACGGTCGCCAGGAATTGGTCTTGACACGAGCGCGCAACGACAACAATTGCCTGATGGGAAGTCTCGCGTTGGCGCCTACTGTCAAAATACTCAAGATACAGTGGCGAATGCCTCACGTGGTGTTGAACGAGATCAGCAAGCTGTCGATGCTGCGCGCCTTGGAAAAAGGACGATATATAAGTATGGGTTTCCGTTCGTGGGATCTGTACGAGTATCCCCTGTTGCAGAACACGACCAAGCACTCGTGGGCCATTAAGACCGCGACTCAGCTCGAGAAACCGCGATACGTCGTCTTCGCTCTGCAGACGGGTCGGAAGAACGTCATGTCCGCGAACACGAGCCGATTCGACGACTGCAAATTGACCAACGTGAAACTCTATCTAAACTCGGAAGTTTATCCGTACGACGACTTGAATTTGGACTTTGATAAACACAGATGGGCGATTCTGTACGATATGTACGCGCGTTTCTGCAAGAACTATTACGGATACGAATATCTCGAGCCGAATCTCACCGTTTCGTCTTTTCTACGTAACGGCCCGTTCGTGGTCATCGATTGCTCTCGACAAAACGAATCCGTCAAAAACGCTACCGTGGATGTCAGAATAGAATTCGATTGCATGGAGAACGTACCGCCGAATACCTCCGCGTACTGTCTCATCATACACGATCGCGTGATCGAGTACAATCCGTTGACCAACGTAGTGCGCAAAATAGTCTGAGTGTTAGCGGGCAACGTCTACGAAAATTTTCTGTTTCTCTCTTTCACTCCCCCTTCCCCGATGCAAATTTATGAGAAGGGGGGAAAGTGGATATAAATCAGAGTGTCGCGAAACGCGCGTCATTCCTCTCGATTCGCGCATCGAAGAGAGAGAAATCGCGTCATGTCCATACCAACGTTCGTGGACCTGCAAGGTTTTGTCGTCGGGATGAAATTCGTCGTGAAGGAGGCGGCGGTGCTGAAAAACGGGACCGTTCTGACGCATCACATCTTTAAGTACCCCATGCCGTGAAATCTCCTCACAAAATCCGATAAATCGTGCGCTTTCTGGTTGATTCGCAATCACCATGGATTACGATGGGAAGACGGAAACGTGCCGTACAGCACGATGAAACGCCTACTTACATCGGCCATACTCGGCGAGGAAGAGGACAACGACAACGACGACGACGACGAGATGCCGACTCTCGTGTACGTCAAGGGATGTCAGAAACGAGAATGGCTGGTGGATCTGCTCGAGAGTTACGCGAGAAAAAACCTTATCGTCGAGACTCTGGATGCGCATTACGAAGATATCGAATCTTTGAATAAACTAGATGACACCAATACTATGCGATGCGGAAACACGTCAAGAATTGCGCGTTACAAAATGTAATAAAACTATTCAACTGGTGGTCGCGCGCGAAGCCAACGTCCATTTCCAATGAAATACATTGTTAACGTATAACGATTATCGCCAGAATTAAAAAAAATAAATTTTTTATATGTATGTGTAAATTTTACAATGTTTTTATTTATTTCCTTTCCCCATTAGTCGATAGTGTACAAAAAATTAAAGAATAAGTAGGTATACGTGACGAATTCTAACTCGAGAGCTTCGAGGGGGATATCAGGTTTCAGCGAACATGTATGAACATGTTTCGCGGTTGATGTTATATGGGAAGAGGGAGGGGGAGGTATACCTGTATACGTCTTAACAAAGAAAAAAATCTTACCTTAGTCCCCTCTCCTAAATTCCAGAACCCTGATTGCGCGTTACAGAAACATTAATTCCCCCTCCCCCTTCATCATAGTTTTGAAAGTTATCGCGTATATTCGATTAATTTTTTACGACGACGACGATCAGTCTTGCGTCGGTCGCTTGTATCAACGGTTCGCTTCTCATAACCGAGAGAAAAAATGTGCTCCGCTGAAGGAAGCAACGGCGGCAACAGTGGCAGACGCGTGAATTATTACGTACCCATTCACGATGATGATGATGAAACTTCATCGTACGAGAACAAATGTAACAAGTAAGTTTTCATTTTTTTTAATTATAAAGCTACATATTTTTATATCTTTTTTGCGAATTGTATTATTTTTTTATTACTAATTTTATTCTTTTTTCTACAGCATTTCGTTGGACCGTCGCGCGGTTCGTCGTATACTAGGCAGACGATACGCGTTGACAGCTACGGGATACAAATTCCTTGAAGTTGGCATTAACGTGGGTCCACCGAGTTACGTGGAGTTCGCCGTAGGAGATCATCGAGGAACGGAATTGATACTGTCCCTTGAAACGTGGAAGGGACTGTGCGAACAACGACTGAACATTCAGAATTTTCTTCGATACTGTAAAGATACGCGTGATTTTATGAGCGTTGGACCGCTGACATTGAGAATTTGTACGATTAACGGCGTCAAACTCGTACGTCTCGAGTCTTTAAACGTACGCTTAACGATGACCGAATCGACGTTGCGCCGTATGCTCGATCTTGATCTGTGCATCGACGCGATGTTCCATCGACTGAGTAGAATTGTCGAGACGGTCGATGTCAAGTTCACGCAATTCTCCAATATCGCGTCCACTGTAACGGATTCTACGCAAGTATTGAATGTAATACGCGCTAGCGATGCCTTCGATAAACATCAGCTCGTCGATTGTGAGCTCGCTTATTTTTTTAGTACTAAGCTTCCGTAGTATGTAAAACAAAAAAATGTAAAAGAAGAATAAAAAATGTATTTTTTAAATATAAATCACGACTTAATTTCTTCACACGCATTTCCATTCGAGCCGTATATGCGACGCTCGATGGAACTCGGGCCACTTGAAATTTAAAGTATCGTATATCGTAAACAGAGAAGCGATGCTTCGACGACGCTCCGGCGACGCTCGCCTATGGTGCCGATGCTCCTACGGATCCTCGCCATTGTAGTGCGAGATATATTTTATCTTAATTACTTTTCTGAGCTCTGATTCAACCCTCTGCAGTCAGTTAAGTCAGTCAGTTAAGTCAGTCAGTCAGTCAGTCAGTAGTGCGTAGAGCGTGCGTAGTGCGACGACTTAGAAGAAAAAAATGAAAAGATATAACAGACTGGCGGATTACTTAGACATTGTTCACCCCGCGGAAGGAGTAAGTATAATACCGTTGCGTGCGTGCGTGCTGCCCGGTATGCTTTTCGAACTCCAAGCTGAAGCGTGCAGCGAGCAGTCTTTTTTTTAATGAACGAGTCGTTATTTTCGTGAGTGCGCGAGTGTGAATGAGAGAAACCCGAAGAGTCGCGGACTAATTGTTAGCTTGAGCGTAACATTTTTTTTTGAAAAGCATACCGGGCGGCACGCGCGCAACAATATACATAACTGTACATTAAAATGTACTGTATATTAATTAAACTATATATTAATTAACCTTTCTGTTACAGTGGATATGGGTGCATAACGTGCCCGTTCAAGAGATACAGATAAACAATTTGGTGAGGATTCGGATCCCACAAGTGCAAGTACGTATAAATATTTTTTTCATAGATTTTAACATTAAAAAAATTTTTTTTAATTTTTTGTATCTGTTTTCAGCCCAATTTAAGTATGCGCCACATACGTATTCGTGGCTTTATTAACATATATCGCCAGCGTTGGGTCCGCTGGTGGAGAACTGCGGACCAAGAATTTAACGACGATCGATGGGACGGCGTTGAAGACATCTTCGCGTTACGTCGATTGTTCGACATGGAGGAATTCGTAGAGGAAGAGGAAATATGGTAAAAATTATTTAAAAAAAAATACTTCGAATACATTATTTGAAGAAATGTATAACTTCAAAAATTTAAAATATAAAACAATTTTTTGAAAATTATAACACAATTTTTTTCCATTCACTTTAGATAAGCTAGTAATAGTAATGCTTAAATAGGGCAAATAATTTTATAAAAATAGTAAAAAAAGATTATATATGATTCATATAAAACATTATAATTTAAATAAGTTTAAAAAAAAGCTTAACATATAATATTTATACATTAAATAAGTTTAAATATAATGGAGAATGAACGAGATCACCCGAGTTGGAACGAGAAGACGTGCGCGAACGGGGGAGAGAGAACGGGTGACGGGAGCGAAAGGGATCGCGCGAATGGGGGAGAGAGAGAACGCGAACGAGAAGACGCGCGCGAACGGGGGGAGAGAGAACGCGAACGGGAGCGAAAGGGTCCGCGCGAATGGGGGGGAGAGAGAACGCGAACGAGAAGACGCGCGCGAATGGGGGAAAGAGAACGCGAACGTGGCCGGGAGCGAGAGAGACAAGAGCGCGCCGTGTGACGTCACGCGGACCGACGCGGCCGTTGTACGCGGACCCCCTCACCCCGCGGACCCCTCTCCCGAACACTCATCTTAGAACGCCGACACCTCCCCCCCCCCCTCGCGGACCCCCTTGGTCGAACGGTGACCATTCCCCCCCCCCCGACCCCCTCGGTTGAACGGTGACCATCCCCCCCCCCGACCCCCTCGGCGGCACCCCCTTTGACACCGATATGTTTATCAATATTTGATAAACAACAGACCCGCTCGCTGCTCAAGCCCCCCCCCCCCCCCTCGGAGCTAAACAACAGACCCGCTCGCCGCTCAAGTCCCCCCCGCTCCGCACCCCCCCTCGGAGCACCCGGGGCAGAATGCCCCACTATACCCTACTTCGGTGAGGAGGTCACTATTCTTCAGATTTACCATTTTTCGTTTTTAAGACTAATAATAAACCAACAAACGCTAAAATTAGACCAACAATCATCAGCAAACGATTACGCATCGATTAGGCTTTTTTTAAATTAAAAATAAAATTTTTCCGGCTAACTTAACGTTAATTTTTCTTTTTTAATTTAAAAAAAAATTAAGAACCAACAAACGTTGCAATTAGGCCAACAATCACCAACAAACGACCAACAAACGATTAAAAAAAAAAAAAAATTAATAAAGTCGAAGTTGACCGGCTAATTTTACAGAGCCGCATTCACTACAAGAGACAGACTGACCGGCAATTGTTTTGGTACACCTAGTGCACACACGCTCACGCTGCATGAATTAACGCAGAAATAAACTATATCACTATATAACTAGAATCGTTAAGTACGTGAGGATCGCGACAGTGTCACTCAACGCAATATTACTAGAAAATCACGATTGGTGTCACGCAACGACCAATCAGACGAGACCAAGGCAGTTCATGCAGATCACAGTAGGCGCCACTCGGATAGTCCCATGCACACGTCAGGGGGGTCGATCATGAAACTTTTCCCCTAGCGTGAATTGTGAAAAGTGAAATGTGAACGGTGAAAAATGAAACTGTTCCGTGAAACGTGAAATCACGTGAAAGCACGTGATATTGAAATCGAAATGGCTGCTGCATCGCGGCGAGAATAACCTCTAAAGGATAACCTCTAAATATTTTATACATGTAGAAGATATAGTTGTTTAACTTATTAATTTTTGTGTGATTTAATCTGTCGCAGATTGATAGGAAGTTACAATCCAGCACCCGATGATAATGAACTAGAGCCACCCAAGGAACCACCTCCGCCTCCACCACCTGACGACGACAGAATGTCTCTGAGTCCTTTAAGTTCGGGAGATGAAAAAATCGAGGAAGTGAGTTTATTATGTGAAATGTAGTATCCATTGTATATATGCCTATTTTAATCATATTTTCTTGACAGGTAATAGCGTAGGCTGAACCTTCGAATCAACTATATCGGGCAACTGGTTACCCAGGACATTTGACTCGCTATCCCTCTAATGACGTTTATAATTGGTCGCAACCGACGCAATATCCTTATCCTTATGGAACGACCTATTTACAGAGTCATTATCAACCTAATACGGCATCTTTGTCGGCAACAATTGGAAATCATCAAGGAACAAATTATTATTCTTCTTTTCAATCTCGGTTACATGCTATGGCAAACTATAACATCACAAAAGATCCACAGGTAAGATTTATTATTACGTAGACGTATAAAACTGACCTTTGCATTTTGCCGCGATTTGTTTATTAGGAAACTGTTTAAAATATTCCTATTTAGGGACCTACCATCAATGGAGTGTTGAGCAGAGTTGTAAATGAACTAAAGCAAATTCTAAAGAAGGATTTTAATAAGAAGATGATAGAAAATACAGCTTTCAAATTGTTCGAAGTTTGGTAGGACGAAAAGAAATCGGAGAAGACTCAAACTCAGGGTAGCGGCGATAATATTGTCAATAACACGACGAAAGAGGATGTGAAGCCGCAAGGATTGCCATCATTATTGGAGCAAGCGACACCATTAGGCTTCAATTATGATGGTTTAAGAGAGAAAACAGAGAATGAAACATGAAACTTTAACGGAAGGGAGAAATCACATCCACATCAGATCACATGTCAATTGATTTGATTTGCGATAAACAGGATCATATCACAAGTAGAACGAGGTAAATATCGAGGAACATGCGCTCGACCAGAGACATCATTCAAGTGGGGAATAAAGATGTAAAATGTATTGCGGCGAGGAAAGGCGAGAGAGTATAGAGAGGAGAGGTGTGCGGAGAGAGGAGAGCGAGCGGTGTTCCGAGCGGCGAGGACAAGCGAAGAGAAAGAGAGAGAGAGAGAGAGAGGTAGGATAAGGAAGTAATTGTAAAAGGAGTGGGAGTCCTTCCTGTACCCCGCATGGGCAGGAATAAACCAATTATATTGAGCATATTTTGAGCGGAAAAGCGGAACGGAGAATTATAAAATGTTAATTTTTAACGGTATTTATTGATTAAAATGCTTGTATGTATGTATGTGTATGCTTTATTTAATTTCCCCGCAGGGTTTGAAAGGCGTTTTTTTAAAAGGAACGATCCCAAACCTTTTACAATGTAATCGCCACCTCACTTATACACTTACATTACATAAACTGGCGTTTTTCAGGGACGTACCCAATCTTTTACACACGTACATCCTTCCTGACCCGACCTGACCATTACGGCCCTTTACACTCTTTTTCCTCCCTCCCCTCCTCGCCCTCTATCCTTTTTCCTCTCCTTCCTAGCTGTCCCCTTCCCCGCTCCTTCCCCTCCTATCTCATCCCTCATTCCTCCCTCTCCTCGCTCTGTCTCCACTCTCTGGCGTCATCCACTTCTGCCTCGCACGGCATGCTCTCCGCACCCTAACTAGACTTTCTTTCTCCTCAGCCGCCTCTCATATTGCCTCCTTCGCTTCCTGTCCGGCTCCTCTCCGCATCCTGCCAACTCCTTGCTCTGCTCCAATTCTGCACACAAAAAATTTCCTAAACCTCTCCTTACCTACTATCTTAACCCCCTCGTTACTCCCTTCTCTCAAAACACCCCCTCTTATTCCACCCAAACAGACAAACAGACCAGCTTTCTCCAGTGCTTTCACTTTCATCTTTACCGCCGCCTCGACGTCCCGCCGTAATGTCACCCCGCTTGGCATCTGACACCCGGCGCCGTCTCGGTCCTCCTCCCCTCACCCCTCCAAAGCTGCCCTCCTGTTCTTCTCTTCCTCTTGCCTCACTACTTTCTCTTCCCCCTCCTCGCTCGCCTGTCTCTCCTCCATCTTCCCACTCGTTCCCGCTCCCCCCTCTCTGCTCCTGTCCTCCTTCTCCCTTGCTCTCCTCCTCGTATGCGTGCGTGCGTGCGCCTCCTGCCTCTCTTTCTTCTCTTTTTCTCTCTGCCTCCACCAACCCCCGTACGTGTGCGTGCGTGCGTGCAACTCCTGTCTCACTCCTCCTTCCCCCTTACTCTCACTTTACCTTCCCCACTCCTTCTCTCCCTCTCCTCTGTTCATCTACCCTACCCCTTCTTCTTCATACTCCTCGTCCTCACCTCCAAGAGCTTAGCCTCTTAGCCTCCCCTCTCTTCTCCTCTCTGCATCTCCACCACCCTTCGTGCGAGTTTGTGTTAGCGTGTTTGTGTAATCCTTACCTTTCTCTTTCTTCACCCTCATTTCCTCCTCTTACACGTAACTTTATCCAACTTCTACCTTCTTACCCTTCCTCTTACCTTCTTTCCGCCTCTTCTAACCCCCCTACGTGTGTGTGTACGCGCCTCCCGTCTCGCTCCTCTTTCTCCTTCTCCCTCACTTTCTTGTTCACCTTTCATCTTTGCCCACTCTTTCTCTTCCTTTCTCCTGCTTTTCTTCACTCCTCCCTACTGCTTCCCTGCTTTCTGTCTTTACCTCACTGCCGATTCTCACTTTTCTCTTCGCTCCGCTGTTACCACGTGCACTGTCGATCCCTGACTCTCGAGCGTGTTCGCCCATCGTCCCTCACGCCATCTCCTCTTTCACTGGTAACTCCTCTCTCTTCCTTACCGGCCCACTCCGCGCGCCAGTCCCGTACGCCAGTCCCGCCGCCCCGCAGTGGTTCCAACCTACTCTTTTGGGGCAGCCGGCACCCCGCACCGGGCCGGACCGCCAGTGAATCCGCACCGCTCTCCTCGCCAGCCAACCACGTGCCACGCGTCACCACTCCGACCGGTTTGCGCCATTTCTGCCTCTCCCCGCTCTCGCTCCTCTTCCGTCTCGGCCCCCTCCTCCTCCTGCTCCTCGTTCTAACCTCCAAACTCGCTCTCCTCTTCTTCCTCGATTTCTGGGCGCTTCACCTCCAAGCCGTCTTCACCTCCAATCCCACCGCCTCCTCTTAACCTCCTTCGCACCCTCCTTCACTCCGGCATCTCTACCCTTTCACCCAGCTCTGATTTCAACCCTATTTCCGCCTCTTCGAACTCTCCACTTGTTCCCCCGCCGAGGGCTAACGGGGGACTCTCGATTAAAATGCTTGTATTCAATAGATGAGCTGAAAAGATAAGCATATTAACAAAAATTGCAATAAATTAAGTGAACACAATTAAAAGAAATGAATACAAACGTCTATTTGTCACCGTACCGTTCCGCTTTTCCTCGCAAATTGTGCTGTAATATAAGGCAATCAAAACAGAGGGAACGGAACGGAACGCGGGAATCTAGTAAATTTAAAAACCTTCCGCGTTTCCGCGTTTCCGCGCTTCATGTATGTACTGTCATCCGGACGCTCGCTTCGTGACAACGATTGTCAATAGAGAATATCGCTTTCATTAAACGCCAATTTTGAACATCATTCGATGGAACGTTTCTTTCCCGATAAAATAACGTTTAAGAAACTATTATAGAAACGTTTTTTTTTATAATAAAATTTAAAATTCCTGTTGTGCCCCTTTTTGAGAAAGGCACGGGGTTCTTTTGATCCGCGGAGGAGGCGGAAATAATCAACACTTCACTTGGAATAAATGACTTTAATAAAATATACTTTCGTGTGACAATTATGTACAAGACCCGTTCGTCGCTCCCTGACTCCAATTGCCCACCTGTCTTCTTCTCTCGTTCCGTTTTGTTGGCTCGTTCGTCCTTCGGTATTGCTGAGTTGCCCGCTCGGATGTAGGCCGGTCGCGCAACTCATTGTTTTGCTTTCTCTTTGTCTTGTGGGCTCTTTCACGTCGCGTGATAATATTATTATAATACTTTATTTAATACGATTGCTCTTTAAATAATAAAGCCATTTCTTAATCCTATTTCTTAATATTAAATTGGGGCCGCAACATCCCTACTTTTCACATCTTTTGAACATGTTTATGACGTCTTTGAGACATGCGTCAGAATGTTCTAGAAGCTTTATACATGTACCATTTATGGCGTCTATTCTTTTTCGAAGAAATTCCTGAACCGGTGCACATTCGTACAATAACAAACGTTAGAGTGAAACAATTAAATATACTTGTCTCACTCTAACTTGTACAGTCCGTTATTGGTTTAATCGTTTTTGTTTCTGATGATTTCGAGAATGAGTCGTGTGAGCGACCTGAAGGTCGAAAATGATGAATTATAGGCGATAGTGGAAGCGGATCCATCTCAAACTTCGGGTGAATTAGCAACAAGGTTTAATGTTAGTATTAAAACAATATTGGTCATTTGAAATCAAAATGGTAAAATAAAAAAGTTGAAAAAGTAGATGCCGCACGAATTAAACGAACGCCCGAAAGAGCACGTTTTGAAGTCTGTATTTTTCTGTCGAAACAAAAATGAATTTTTTAACCGAATTGTTATTAATTGTGATGAAACATGGATCCTGTACGAAAATTGCAATGGTTGGGTCCAAGTAATAAAGCACCTGCGGAATATTCTCCAATTCCGAACTCGTAGTCACGCTCGCGAGTCGCGTCCATGTCACCTCTCCTTTCCAGGCCCTAGTCAGGTGGCTTGTCGATCGAGTAGTTTAACGATAAACGGAAGAGGGAAGTGAGAAATAAAGGCGCGTTACGCCGGCACTTGCCGAAAGGGACATGTTCCAAAAACACATGCGCTTTTTAGTTCTGATAAATAATCAATCTGTATATAGTTAGACCAGAGTGCAATAAACTAAAGGGTGCTAAACTTTACTGTGTGCTTCCTCCGGACTATTCGCCCTACTGCGACTTGTCGCTGTTTGAACATAATTTGGGAGAGATACTTTTGGGTATTCGGCCAGAAGCAGTAGAAGTTCAAACAGTACCAAAACAGAGCCCGAAACGTCTACCAGAAGAAGCTTATAATCACTGTTTGGTGATCCTCTGCTGGTGTTATTCATTTTAGTTTCATGAAACTTGGCATGAAACTTCGATTACGGCAGATGTAACTGCAAGGAATTGTAAACCATGATGGAGAAGCTTGCAATTAAATAATAATCGAGATTAATCAATCGCTCTTCCCCCATCCTGTTTCATGATAACGCGCGACCACATATTTTACAAAAAATTGTGTTAAAATTGCAAGAGCTATAATTGGAAACTCTCTGTTAACCGCCATATTCCCCAGACCTTACACCAACAGAACTACTTCTTTTGGAATTTGAACAACTTTTCACAAAAGAAGAAATTCAATCACAAGAGGCTGTCGAAAGTGCCTTTCGTGACTTCATCGCTACGCATTTGTCAGGATTTTACCATTGAAATGGCAAAAATGTATTAATAATATAGGTGCATACTTCGATTGAAAATAAAGTGTTTTTCTTAAACACAATATGCCAAACTTTTTATTCAAAAACGGTCACATAAGTAAATTTCTGATACTGGCTTTTATTTAAAAACAACTATACAAATGTGATTTTGTCATAAGAAAAAGATCCTTTCCTTGATCCTTTCCTTTTCTAAAAAAGGCATGGATAGTTTATTGTTGTGTCTTTTCCGTGATGCCGATTGGTTCTCTCACTGCGCTTACTTCATTTGCAACTGTCATCATATATTTTGACAGTTGTGTGTAATGTTCATCATATATTTTGACAGTTGTGTGTAATGTTAAAGCTAAATAGCGCGCGCGTAGCGCGCGTCTGTAGTGTCTAGTTAATATAAAAAATCGTATACACATTTTGTGCGCTGTTGCGTGTCGCAACTCATATTTTAAATATTTTTAAATATTTATGATTTCTATTCTAAAATTTCTTATAAACAGTTTTCCCAAACAAATATTCCAATAAACCTTAAGCCCACTATTTGTCTAAGCCCTTACCTCATGACTCATTTACTTTTTATAATATCTAAAATCTAAAATCCTTTCCTGAACATCTGATCCACAATTAACTAACAAGGATTAATCCTACTCAATCGGATCATATTGCACTATATACCGATCTTTTCCTCTTTATTTTTTCTCTTAAGAAACTGCACTGATCACTAATTCCGAGAGATTAGAACGTCATGTTATTGGTTATTATTTAAAAAAAATTTTTACCTGTTTCTTTTAAACTAAGATCCCTCTTGGACACATATTATAGAATTTTTCGAAATGAATTTTGATCGAAATTGTTTAGTTATTTCCTAGATTTCTATTACGTTTTCTAGAGAATTCTGATCAGAATCCATTCCGAAAAGTTCAGTAATATATATACTCTGAACTGTAAAAGCAGTTTTCAGCAATGTGTATATAATTGTTTATAATTTTTTTTTTATATTTTCCCAGTTCCATCGTTGTTCTCCTTTACGGAAAACTTTCATCTGAAGTTCTATATCGATGTCTAGATAATCGTATACATTTGCACTTTTTAGCGGTATCCATTTAATAGGACACAAATCCGAAATAACAGGCGTTGGATTCCTAAATCAAATTAGTATTAATTATTAATATGCAATATATACTCTCCATATAAAATGCGAATAAAAATATTAAGTCCATGATACCCTGTTTTAGCAAAATCTGTCCACAGCTGCGTTATGTAATTTATCATTTTATAATCCTTCGAATCAGGTGTAGGCAACGATATTCCCAAGTCTTTCATCATGTGAGGACAAAATAAATAACCCACATCTTCGAAATGAGTTGAACCTATAAAATGTATTGTCATACAATAAATTAATCTTAAAAATGCAAACCGATAATTTCTACTACATATATTAATCTACAGTGTTTGATTAAAATATATACAGAGTGTTTTGAAATATGTGAGAAGTATTGCAGTGGTGGATTCAGGATACAAAAACAATGAAGGAAGTTTATATAAACATATGTCCTATTTGACCTTGTTTCCAAGTTATAGCCATTTTTGTGCTTTAGTAACTTCCAGCTGCTTACCTTTATAGGAGGTGCTCGAAATCGTCCTTATTTGGTTTGTATTTGTAAACAGTGCAATATATTTTCAGAATATTCCCCTTGTTGATTTCACACATTCAATTGAATGAATCATTAAGTGGTTCTAGCAAGAGAACCAACTGAAGTGAGTAAATTCAATCAATGGTCTAGTTTACACCGACTGTTTGGTACACGTACTATGTATATAGTGTACATACTCACATTCGTATCAAATTCGTATCAAATCTCGGTTTACACCGGTATAATCCGAGATTTAATACGGATTTGATACGGAGATTTACAAATAAAATGTGTGAAATCAACAAGGTCAGGAAATTAGGATTTGACATTCGTCGCCATGACATCTAGTGGTCGAAAGTGAAAGCACTCAGGGCTCACAGATCTCGTGGCATTGTACAGGTTTAACGGGCTGGTCGTACTGGGTTTGCGTTGTATTTTTATTAATATGGATAAATTTTCTCCGCGTTGTAAATCTACGAGCAGAATTAGGTGTTTAGTTCGCGGTTGTGGAAGTAAGGTTGATAGTAATTTAAATGTTCGATTTCATCGCTTTCCCAAGCCTAAAGAGTGCTTCGTACATGTCAAAAATTATTTTGGCAATTTAGAGAAAATTGATCGTTTCAAAGCCTGGAAAAATGCATTAAAAATGGAGAAAGTGATCTCTTGTATGAGAGTGTGTTCACTGCATTTCAAGAAAGAGGATTATATACTGCGAGGTAAGTGGAGACTTCCGTTTCCGGCGCGTTAGTGAGTGACACGTGGTGACGGGGCAGTTATTTTCGGCAGCGTGTGAGAGCGTGGGAGTGTACGGGTGGAGGTGTGAGAGTGAGAGGGGGAGAGTGGAGGAGCGAGAGTACGTGTAGAAGTGGAGGGAAGGTTGTTTGAGAAGGATAGAGGGAGAAAAGGATTCGGAAAGCAGGTGTGAGTGCAGGTCAGGCAAGGAGCACGCGGAGAGTTAAGAGGGGAAAGTGTCGAGAGGAGAGCGGCCGCGGGTAGGGAGTGCGTGAAACATAGACGGCGCGCGGGGTGGCGAAAGAGCGGGCATAGAGTAGAGAGATTAGAGAGGGAGAAGTGAGCAGAGGAGTAGGAGAGATGAGCGAGGAGAAGGGAAGCATGACGGAGGGAAAGAAAGGGATGCTGAGTAGAGTAAAGGAAAGGGGAAGAAGTGAAAGCTTAGACGACATATGGAAAAGAAAGAAAGTGGACGCGGATAGGAGCGGGGGAGATGATATTTTCAAGAGGAGCAATAAGACAGTAAGGTCTCCTAAATTGGAAGCGGAGATGGGTGTGAAGGAGCTGAGGGAGGTAATTAATGAAATGAGAGAGGAGTTTAGGATCATGATGGGAGAGTTAGGGGAGGGTTTTAAGGAACAGGGAAGGAGGATAAGAGAGGAGATTGAAGAACTGAAAAAGGATTTCAGGGAGCAGGAGAGGAGATAGAGAGAAGAGAGGGAAGAACTAAAAAAGGAGAAGGAAAAAATGGAAGAAAGGATAAAAAGGCTAGAGGAGATAGTAGAAGGGAGAAAGGAGGAGAAAAGGGGGGAAATACGAAACGGAAGAGAGGAGGTGGAAGAGAGAATGAGAGAGGTGGAGAGAAGGTTGAAAAGGAAGGAGAAGGAGGAAAGAAGAAGGAATATAGTGATAAGGGGGTTGGAGGTAAGAGAAGGAGGGAGGAGGGAAGAGGCAGAAAAGTTGTTGGAAGGAATAGGGGCTAAAGTGAAGGCAATGGAGGTGAAGAGAATAGGAGGGGATGCAGAAAAAGGAAGGGAAATGGTGTTGATAAAACTGGAAAACAAGGAGCAAAAATGGGAGGTAATGGAGAAAAAGAAGAGTTTGAAGGGTAGAAGGGAGAGAATTACGGAGGATCTGAAATGGGAGGAAAGAAGGGTGAACTGGAAACTGAGAGAGATAGCGAGAAAAGAGGAAAGAGAAAGCGTGGATTAAAACAGGGAGAATAAGATTAGAAAATATATGGTGGAGATGGGATGTTGAACAGGGAGTATTAAAGGATGAAAAGGGAAATATAAGAAGGGAGAGCAGGGGAGAGAAGGAGGAGACAAAGGGTGATGTTGAAGGGAGGGGGGAAGGAGGAGAGGCGGGGGAAGAGGAGAGGAGGAGGATATAGAGAAGGAGATAAAGAATAGCAGGATAAAAGTCAGAAGAGACGAAGACGGGGGGGGGGGGGGGTAGGACGGACTGGAGAATATTATTTTGGAATGTAGCAGGATTGGAAAATAAGGATAAGGAGTTCTGGGAGGGGCTAAAGAAGGAAGATATAATAGTCTTGACGGAGACGTGGATAGGAGAAAAGAGTTGGGAGAGAGTGAGAGGAAGAATGCCAAAAGGATATGAATGGGGAGTGCAATGGGCGAAGAGGAAGAACGAAAAAGGGAGAGCGATGGGAGGGATGGTAATGGGAATGAGGAAAGGGTTAAAGGAGAAGGGTACAGAAATAGAAATAGGTAAGAAGGGGCTGATAGTAGGAAAGGTAAGGATAGGGGGGGAGAGATGGAGAATAGTAGGGGTGTATGCAAAGAAGGAGGAAATGGAGGAGATAATACAGGAGTTGGGACAAATAATGGAAGGAAAGGAGGAAGGAAGGTATACGGTAATTGGAGGAGATTTTAACGCGAGGACAGGAAGAGAAGGAGGGAGTGTGGAAGAAGAGGAGGAGGGCAATGGAGGTGAGATAGTGTGGGGTAGGAAATCGAAGGATAAGAAGATGGATAGAGAGGGCAGGATGCTAGTAAATAGCCTAGAGGAAAGGGGATGGGAAATCTTCAACGGGAACATGAGAGGGGACGAGGAGGGGGAATATACTTTCACAGGAGGTAGAGGAGCTACGGTGATTGACTACGTAATAGGGGAAGAAGAAGTAAGAGAGAAGATGATGAGTATGACGGTGGGGGATAGAGTGGACTCGGACCATCATCCCTTAGAAGTGGTACTAAGAAGGGGAAGTATGGAGAAAGACAGAGGGAGAGGGTGGAAGAAAAGAAGCAGGGGGGTGTGGAATGAGGAAGGAGTGAAGCTGTTCACTGAAAAAATAGGGGAAGTTGAAGTCGAGGAAAGTGTGGAAGAGTTAAACAAGGATTGGGAAGAAATGGAAACAAGAATAGCAGAGGCGATAAAAGGGGTAGAAGAGGAGTTGAAGGGAAGCAGGAAGAAGAAGGTGGGGTGGTGGGATGAGGACTGCGGAGAAGCGAAGAAAAAGGCAAGAAGAAAACTGAGAGAATGGAGGAAGGAAAGAGGAGAAAGAAGTGAATACAAGGAACAAAAGAAGGTGTTCAACGAGCTATGCAAGAGGAAGAAGGAAGAAGAGAACTTGAGGTGGGAAAGAAAAGCGGAGGAAGCAAGGAGGGAATCGGAGGTATGGGAGATAGTAAATAGAGAGAGGAGAAAAAGGAGAGGAATAGAGGAAGGGATAGAGGAGGAAGAATGGAAAGAGCACTTCATGAGATTGTTAGGAGGAGTGGAGGAGAGGGTGATGATGGGGAAGAAAGAAGGGAGGGAAGAAAAAGAAGGAGAGGAAGAGGAGGAAATAAGTTTAGAAGAAATGAGGAGAGCAATGAGGAAGTTAAAGGATGAGAAGACAATGGGGTTGGATGGGATTCCAAGTGAGGTATGGAAGCACGGGGGTAAGGAGTTAGAGAATTGGGCTTGGAGGTTCATAAACAGGAAGGGAGGAGGAATCTGGAAGGGAGGAGGATGGCCGGAGAAATGGAAGGAGGGAATAATCGCGTCAATTGTAAAGGAAGGGGAGGGTAAAAGGGCGGAGGAGTATAGAAGGGTGACAATAATGCCGTCGCTGTATAAGGTATACACGGCAATCCTAGTGGAGAGGCTAAGAGAGGAGCTGGAGAGGAAGAAAATAGTACCGCAAAACCAGACTGGGTTTAGAAGGGGAATGGGAACAATAGACAACATTTATGTATTGAACTATCTGGCGAACAGAAGATTGGAGAAGAAAGGGGGGAAACTGATAGCATGTTTTGTGGATCTCAAGGAGGCATTTGACTCGGTGGATAGAGGAGTTTTAATAAAAGTAATGAGAGAAAGAAGAATAAGAGAAGGATTGGTGAGAAGGACAGAGGAGATTTTGAGGGAGACGAGAAGCAGGGTAAGGATGGGATGCGAAATAGGGGAAGAGTTCTGGACGGGGAGGGGAGTAAGGCAAGGGTGTCCACTGAGCCCGTTATTATTCAATGTGATGTTGGCGGATTTGGAGGAGGAAATGAGCAGGGTAAAGTGGGGAGGGATAATGGTAGGAGGTAAGAGGGTGTATACTTTGGCATATGCCGATGACGTAGTGCTTATAGCAGAGGACGAGGACCAAATGAGGAGCATGTTAGAAAGGTTAGAAGGTTACTTAAGCAGGAAAATGTTGGAGTTGAAAGTGGAGAAAACAAAGATAATGAGGTTTGAAAAAGGAGGAGGGAGGGACAGCAAGAGAAGATGGAGATGGGAAGGAAAAAAAATAGGAGAGGTAAAGGAATTCCGCTATTTAGGGTACGTGTTTCAAAGAAATGGAGGGCAGAAAGCACAGGTAAGGGAAAGGATCAAGAAGGCGGCGGCGGTGATGGGGAAGGATTGGGGGATAGGGAAGAGAAGATTTGGGAAAGAATGGGGAAAAAGATTGTGGCTGTTTGATAGACTGGTGTGGACAGTAATGGGATATGGAGCAGAGGTATGGGGATGGAGAGAGAGGGACGGAATGGAAAGATTGGAGGAAATGTATATTAGATGGATGTTGGGAGTAGATGGAAGAACACCATGGTACTTACAATTAGTGAGGGAGGAAGTACAAAGGGAGAAACTGAGAGGAAGGGCAGGGATGAAGGCATGGAGATTTCAGGAGAGATTAGAAGAAGGAAAAGGAAGTGAGATAGCGAGGTTATGTTGGGAGGAGTTGAAGGGAAGGGAGAAGGAAGGAAGAGTGGGCTCAAGTTGGGAGAGGGAGAGGGAAAGTTTCTTCGAAGACACAGGAGTGGGGTTGAAAGAGATTGAAAGGTTGAGAGAGGAAGGAAACGAATGGCACTACAAGTTATTTGGAGGCGATGAGGAGAAGCAGAGGAAAGAGAGATGGGAGAGGATTGAGAAATCGGAATATAATAGGTGGTACAAAGTAATAAAAGAAGAAGGTGTTCCGGGTTATTTGAAGAAGGGATGGGGAGAGAGTAGATGGAGTAGGGTAGCGAGGTTTAGATTAGGGAATGAGATGGGAGAGAGCAGACATAGGGAAGGGGAAGAGAAGAAGAGATGTAGAATGTGTGAATATAGGGAGGAAACGTGGGAGCATGTATGGGAGGAATGTAGAAGGTGGAAATCGGGAGGAGAAAGTTGACAGGAAGCGGTGGGATGGGTATTGGACGAGGAAGTAGGGGGAGAGGAATGGATGATGGAAATAGAGGGGGAAAGAATGAAAGTTAAAGGGGAGTTGAAGGAGTAAGGAGAAGGGGCGGATGGCGACACTGATAAAATTGGGAAATGAGGAGAATAAGAGAAAGGCTGTGGAGACAAGGAGAAAGGCAGGGAACAGGTGATGGGAAAAAGGGATGAGGATGGGTTGGTGGAGAGGAGGGTAAGAGAAGGAGAGGAGAAGGAAAGGAGAATAGAAGGGAGAAGGAAGGAAAGCAGGAATACAAGGATGAATGAAGAGAACGAGACCACGAGAGGGATGGAGGAGAAACGCAGGAGGGATGCGGACGAGGAGGAGGTTGACAGATGGAGGGACAGGAGGACAGGAGGGAGGAGCCGCGACAGGAAGGAGGGAGGCAGAGCGGCGCAGAAGCGGAGGAAGCCGAAGGAGCCATGCTGAGGGGTGACAGACGAGGAGGGTGGGAAGGGGGTAATAAGAGAAGATGTGAGGTCGCATATGGCCAGGTTAAGAAGGGGGAAAAGTCATTTGTAAAGGGTTGGGTACGTCCCTTAAAAACGCCATGGAATTAGATTGTAAACCCTACGGGGAAAGGCAATAAAATTATTACTACTACTACTACTACTGCGAGGTAAGTTAATTTTTGACAGGAAAAATTAATTTGAGATTTTGTTTAACCTAAAGCATCGTGAATGTGTAAATGATACATTTTCAATAATAATTAACGGTGAATAATTTGATGATAGATATTGTTGCAAAAACGAGACGCTTGAAGAAAACTGCTGTGAGAAGTTTGTAAACACAGAGCTGTAAAGCTCACAACATCACTTCTCATGTTTTGTTCATTTATTCCACATTTAATTATATGTCCTGCTTTTAAAACTCTTTCGCCTTCAATAAACTTTCTCTGCGCAGGATTTGCACCAGCTCAATCACAAATATTTTCCATGGATATTAACATTTTAATAATAGACTATAACACGTACAGTATTTGAAGCCCACCAAAACTGTGAGCCGATCGGCGCCATATTGGTTAAGCCCCGCCTCCATGTCAGATCCCAATAATGTGGAGATATTGAGCGTTGTTTACAATATAAACCGAATGGCATTTCGAGCATCTATAATGTTAAGCAGCTCCACATTACTGGAGTACAAACAACTATAACTCGTAAGGGCGCAAATAGACGAGCAACTTTGTCGCGCTACAGTGTAACGTGACAGACATGGAGGTTGTAAGGACGTCTAATGGATGTTATGTTCTGTATGGAGTTATAAAAATTTTTCGAATAAAGCTATTTTGTTTAAAATGATCTATATAACGATTTAAGAAAAAGTTTTAAATTATTATTTTTCAAACATTTTTAATAAGTTTTAGTTTTTTTTAAATAAAACATTGTATCTATTTCATTACAATTTTATAAAAAATTTTATGACACATATATATACGGTGCAAGAAAACTTTACTTTTGTAACTTTCAGTAGTTATTTATGAGATGTCGTTTGTGCTGTTTTTAAATATGAGCGGAACAACTAAATATCAATAATAAAAAAGTGTTAAAAACATAAAACTTTCATTTAAGTCATTATATGCATATGTATAAATTTTGAACAAAATAATTTTTATTCAAGAAATTTTTGTATTATATTATTTTAAAAAATAACTAGTTGTAAGTCTACATTTAAACCTAACACATTATATACATATATTAATATTTTTTAATTTTAAAGACTGGTATATTAAAAAAATATACAAAAAATTCTTTATTAATATTGAACGGGGGGGGGGGGGGTGTCAGTCCCACGGAGGCGAGATGTGCGAAATTAGCGATATTGCTCGAAGGACCAGAGGGGGGTAATTGAGTCCCCTCACGACTAATTATAACGCGAAGACAAAAATGCATGCAGCAAGATTGTAAAAGCGAAAAGCGACTCACCGTGTCGGTCGGTCGGTCGTATCCTGGAATCCACCGGGCTTCGTCCTGTCCGTGGGCCTCGTGGCCGCTTAGATAGCCTCGTCTAGTTCGGCATGCAGCAGGCAAGCACGTGCAAGCAGGTGAAAGGCAAGGCCAAAGCAAGCAGGCAAGTAAAGCAGGCAGGTAAAGCAAGGCAGCAGGAAAGGTTCGCACTCCTGGAGTAGCGAATGGCCTTCTGGAGGTTCGAGTGGGCCGATGTGCACCCCGAGACCTCGCAGCGATGATGAGTGCCGTAAGACGGCTTGAGTGTTCCGTAAGACGAATGAACGATGAGTGCGTGTGTGGACCTCCGAATGAGATCCTGCCGTTTGGCGACATCCGAATGGTGATATGCCAAGACGGCAATATCCAAAGACACCGTGAGTGTGTAGTGACTCGACGGTGCACCAGAACGAGGTAAGGTGTAAGGCCTTGACTTCGTTCAAACGAATGTGATTGCGTCCGAGTGATTGGTGTAGACTCGATCGTTCCCAACGAGTGTGCTTAGGCTGGTGTGTATGCTCGGACGAATTGACGATGAGTGCCCGCGGGCGAGTAGTTGCTCCCTTTTCGGAGGGAGTGGGTGCCGTCGGCGGATGGGCGATGGCAGCACCGATAGGTGAGTCGCACGCTTCTGCTGCTCGCGATCCGCCGACGTTTCGCGCAAAAATTACAAAAAGAAAGAAACGGGGGTAACTAATCTACTTAATAACTATACATAGATATACACAAATTGTATACATGGTGGTGTGCCAAACATTCCGCCCACCAAAATACGACGTATTTTCACGCCTGAACGGAGATCTCTGGGGGTTTGCCCGTTGACAACGGGTAGAGCTTCGCCAAGGGTCGTAATAATGAGCCATCCGCCACCCTCACCGTGGCGACACGCAGGTCCGCCATGGGCGGTTGTATAGTACGCGTATTCGCCCGGAAGTATTGATAGCAGCGCGATGGGCAGCGATTAATGGCCTGATGGGCCCTCCGAATCCAGAAGTTTTGTGACCAGAGATAATGTAACGCTCGACGTCCCGGATGCAAATGTAGGCGGTGGGAGCGCTCTACTATGAGTTCCGTGAGTCGATGTCGGCTAGGCAGCAATGCTGGGTGCTTAGCTTCGTAGGAGATGGCGGAATTAGTCAGTCTGCCTCCCACCCTGAGGACTCCGCGAGCATCCAAGAAGGGGGCGATCTTTCGCAGAGGTTTGGAGTAACTCTGATTGCGTTTTAATTTACTGATATCCTCGGCAAAACAACGAGATTGAACGAATTTGACGAGATATAATAAGGTCGAATGAAATTCGATTTGATCCACGGCGGGAGTGAGCGCATTTGATCTAGTTCTATTGACGAAGCGGAGACAATATGCGAACACTCTAATGAGTTTGTCTAACGACGAAAAACGATCGATGAGCGAATCGACTACAGTAATGGACTCTACGTCATCAGCATTTATGGAGGCAAAGGCGCGAGAATTTTCTTCCTCCTCGGGGAGATCCTCAGCTCCCAATGTCTTTTCTTGAGTGGGTTTGAATTCGACGAGCCACGCGGGGCTGGTCCACCAAAGCGGGTGATCGATTAGTTCTTGGGGAAACAAGCCCCTTGAGCAACAATCAGCTGGGTTAGATTTGGTATCGACATGTTTCCAGCAAGAAATGTCTGTGTTGGACTGGATGCGTACGACACGATTACGCACGAACGTCTTCCAACGGTGCGGAGCCGAGCGTATCCACGCGAGGGTAACCTCAGAATCCGACCAGGCATATGTATCGTCGAGGGCAACTTTGAGTCGGAGAATTTTCCCGACATACTCTAAAACAAATCTGACAGCAAAACCGCCGCGGAAAGCTCGAGTCTCGGTAATGTGATGGCCTTGAGTGGGGCCACCTTTGATTTGGCGATGAGCATGTGGATCACCACACCGCTCTCGGCGACGATCCTAATATTTACAACGGCTCCGTAGCCCTGCTCGCTCGCATCACAAAATCCGTGGATCTCTCGCCTGACTACGTTATCGACCACGATAGTGCGAGGTATGCGAATGGAGGCTAACGCGGAGAGCTCCGACTTGTATCTTTCCCATCTAGAACATATCTCCGAAGGAGGCCTATCGTCCCACTCCACTTTGAGCATCCAGAGTTGCTGGATCAATCGTTTGGTTACGAACGTAAGCGGGGTTAAGACCCCAATGGATCAAAGATGCGAGCTAATTCAGAGAGAATGGTGCGTTTGATGCAGTCTCTGTCCAACGGATTGACCTGAAAGTCAAAGTTATCCGTTTGAGGATACCAACGAAGTCCAAGAACCTTAAGAAACTGATCTTCAGGCGATTCAAGGATAATAACGACTGGCTACAGAGTTCCGGATCTAGATCAGCTAAAACCGACGGATGGCTACTGGCCCACTTTCTGAGTTCGAAGCCTGCAGTTTTAAGCAAGGCTTGTAGCTGCCGCTGAAGCTCGACATAAACACTCTCCTCCAAGACGGCTGCGGCCAACGGGTAACTTATTTTGCTTCAGCCGCTCACTTCAACAAGCAAGCAATCGCTAGGAACGGAGAGCATGTCAATCCGAAGATGACGGTCAACAAAAGGTAGTCCGAGATCGGTCGTTCTCTGAGAAACGCCACACTATTCGCTGGTTAGTCACACTGACCGAGTTCGACCAAGATTTGAAGGAACATCTGTTTGACGTCCGCGGTGAGCGTCACGAGACCGATCCGGAATCTCAATAATATTACAACTATGTCTGACTGTAGCTTAGGACCGGATCGCAACATTTGATTCAGCGAGGACGCCATTCAGATCCTTAGCCGATCCGTCAAACACGACACGCAATTTCGTAGTCGTGCTATCTGATTTGAATACCCCGTGATGGGGCAGGTAGAATACAGGTCCGTCCACTGGGAACGGCTGCTTAATCAATTTCATATAACCATTATCCAACTAATCCTGCATGAATTACTGTAGTTCATTTTAAACTCTGCGTTAATTTGAAGCGACGCTCAAGTGCGCGAAATCTATTCAAGGCTACTTGACGCGTGCCAACGAAACAAGGGTTATCCTTTGTGAAAGGATACGACACCACAAAGCGACCAGATACATCGCGACGCGTGGTCTGCGCAAATAGTTCCTCGCAACGTCTATCTTCCTGTGAATACGGCGGAACTGTGGGAATTTCGTCTAATTGCCAGAATCGACTAAGCGACGCGTCTAAAGAGTCGAGAGTCAGAAACGAATGTGTAGACCGAGACGTCTGCGTCGACACCGAACCGACGAGAACCCAGCCAAAAATAGAATTAAAGGCATCTGGTTCGCCCTTCTTCCCTACACGACGACCGTCCCGAAGCAATGACGCAAAGATCTCTGCGCCGATTAAGATGTCGATGGGACCAGGTCAGTGATACTGCGCAAGCTTTAATCCCTCTATGTGTTTCCACGCTCTTTGCTCAACTTGACTACTAGGTAATAGGGCGGAGATGCGCGGGAGAATCGTAGCTTCTATTGGAATGCGAATATTGCCATTGCCCTGTGCTTGAATCACGAGTGAGGTGCTACCTAGAGTGGCAGCCGCCTTGGTATCATTTACCGCTAGGACGATGGTACGACACTTGGTTCGTCCGAACCCACCCTTTCGCATGCAGTTCTCCGAAATAAATTCAGTTGACTGGCACTATCCAAAAAGAATGCGAACAGGGAAGGGATTCCGTGGACGTCGAGAGCTTCGGCCTGCACCGTTGACACTAATACGATCAAATTTGATTTCCGCAACGCTAGCTCATGGTGACGTGGGGCTCATTATTTTTGCGGCGACGGATTCTTGTCGACTGTCGATTCGGAGGAGGCTCCGGTATCCGCGGGGGTGCTCGCTGAACTCGAATTTCGTTCGAAGTGCAACAACGTATTATGTTTAGCCTGGCACGACCGACACGTCCACTCGATGGACAGTTGTTAGCGCCATGACCGGCGCGAAGGCAATTAGGCATAAATTCGCGGGTTTTTGCCGTTGAGTGCCTTTCCCTAGAAGATAATTTCAAGAATTGAGGGCACTTGAAGACGAGGTGTTGCTCTTTGCATACCGGACACTCGGCAGGTCGAGTTGCAAGCGACGACGCCGACGCGGAATTTTTCGGCGAAGACGATTGTGATTTGAGCGACATATTCAAGGGGCCCGATACGGACGCGAGGACCCGGCAGTGATCTGAGAGGAATTTTGTAAGTTGCGCACTTTGGTATTTCCTCTGCCCGGTGTTCGGATTCAAACTTCTCGCGAAGCGAACGAGGTAGTTTTTCTAGCAAGAATTTGAGTAGTAGGTAGTCCCAAGAGTCCGTGGGAAACCCTAACAGGTTCAATGCCCGCGTATTTTCGGTAAATGTGTCCAACAGCGTACGCAGAGGGGCGGCTGACTCCGATTTTAACGTTTTGGCGTTCAGCATCAAATCCACGTGGTAATCTGTTAAATCTCGTTTGTTCTGATATCGCGAAATCAGCGCGTCGTAGGTTATCGCGTAGTTCTCGGCGAAGAGGGGGAGGTTCTTAACGACGTTGAGCGCTTCCCCTTTCAATGAGGCCATCAAATATTGGTACTTCTCCATAGAGGAGATATTCCGGTTCTCGTGAATGGAAACGTTGTATAACGCGATAAACGAGGACTAAAGGGCGAGATCTCCCGAGAATTGTGGAAGTGAGATTTTGAGCAGTCGGATAGACGATGTCTGGACCGGAGCCTGAGGGGCCGAGGTGGTCGCTCGGTCGGCGCCCACAAATTTTTCATAACGCCCGACTGTCGCGAAGCGCATCTGGTCGAAGTCCTTGCGGATCGCGTCTTCTGCGGCAAACGCCTCGTCCGAGGCGTTTTGGATTACCTTGAGGTGAGCTGCCTCAAAATCTTCGATCAACCTAGTTACGGTGGGATATCTAACGAGGAAATTCGGCCTCTGTGCGACATTATCCACGGCGAGCATCGACAGCTCATGAATCTCCCTCATCCGCTGTATACACAGCTCGCGTTTAGTTATGTGACCCCGGCCCATGATGAGCGAAACACGACCACTAAACCAAATAAAGTGGAACACGCGCGCAGGGTTGAGGGTTCACGTGAACTCGAAACAATGACGACTCAATTCAGCACGAAAATATCGACAAGTCCCGGAGGACAATAGGCTGCGAGTTTGGAATGCCAGAAAAAACAAAACAACACTGTTCCGTTCGCCAAGGTGACGAGTAACGGATGGCTCGGTTCGAATTCCTACGCGAAGGCACGATGGAATATTCACGAGAGAATATTCTTCAAACACAATATAGTAATTCGTATTGCTCGCGCAATCAAAATGACGATTTAGTCAACGCAAGAATAGTGAACGCGAACGCAGAGAAAAGAGAATCAAACACAGTGCAGAGCTATCAAGGAAGAGGGTTGCAAGGAATGTACAAAATAATATTAGTTGTATCAATAATCAAAATTGTCAAGTAGATTGGCACAAGTACCCGGTTACGACGAGAAATGCACTCAAGTATTCATTCAGATCAGAATTTCAGCAATATATGTTGCGCGCGGTGTCACGACACGAGCAGCGTATATACGACACGAGCAGTATACACACGACACGAGCAATAATCCACGACACAAGCATTAATTACGACAACTTCTTTGTAATTGTGATTATAATTGTAATCATAATCTCTAATAAGATTGCCTTGAGTGCTATATAAGATACTCTATACCGGGAACCAGTGCCGACAAACAGCGTATTCGGTCGATGGCAGTTATGTTTGCAAGAATTCCAACGATCGGAATAATATGTGTTTCGAGTCGTGCCGAAACACACCCAGCAACAACGAAAATAATGTAGCGCGTTATTATGGAGCGCGAGTCTATTTAGAAAAACGTGTGTACGCGGCCGGCCCGTGACCGAGCGTCAAGGCCGTCGACGGCGCAGCGAAAACGTTTGGCTTGCCCGAGAATATTCGAGATCTGAATATTTCGGTTGCTATGTTCGCAATTACCGATTTTAACTAATCACCGCGTCGATTGCGAAATTCACGATTAGTGCAGATAACGGCGATGGCACGTGTTACGACGAGCGAGAGATTCACGCGAGTATTCTCGTCGCGAATTAAGAATTGCGAGCGAGAGATATCGCGCGGAATCGTAGATTATTAACACGCCGCGTTATTGCAATTCGCGATTGATGCGAACAATGGCGACGGCACGTGTTACGACGAGCGAGATATTCACGCGAGTACTCTCGTCGCGAATTAGAATTGCGAGCGAGAGATATCGCGCGAAACTGGTGGTTATTAACACGCCGCGTGTTATTGCACCTCGCGATTACAAAGTGAACAATTGGCGAATTCACGACAAAGGCAGATAACGACAATGGCACGTGTTGCGACAAGCGAAAAGTTCACGCGAGTATTCTCGTCGCGAATTAAGAATTGCGAGCGAGAGATATATATCGCGCGAGACTGGAGACTATCACGCGCCACCTGTTATTGCAATGCGCGATTACAAAAATGAGCGAATATTAGCAAATTAGCGAATAAAGCGAGATACGCGAAAGGTCGGCGGTAATTTTATAACGCGAAAATCCGGCTCGAAGGACCAATGAACGGGGGGGTGTCAGTCTCCCGGAGGCGAGATGTGCGAAATTAGCGATGTTGCTCGAAGGACCGGAGGGGGTAATTGAGTCCCCTCACGACTAATATAACGCGAAGACAAAATGCATGCAGCAAGATTGTAAAAGCGAAAAGCGACTCACCGTGTCGGTCGGCCGTCGTATCCTGGAATCCACCGGCTTCGTTCTGTCCGTGGGCCTCGTGGCCGCTTAGATAGCCTCGTCTAGTTCGGCATGCAGCAGGCAAGCAGGTGAAAGGCAAGGCCAAAGCAAGCAGGCAAGTAAAGCAGGCAGGTAAAGCAAGGCAGCAGGAAAGGTTCGCACTCCTGGAGTAGCGAATGGTCTTCTGGAGGTTCGAGTGGGCCGATGTGCACCCCGAGACCTCGCAGCGATGATGAGTGCCGTAAGACGGCTTGAGTGTTCCGTAAGACGGATGAACGATGAGTGCGTGTGTGGACCTCCGAATGAGATCCTGCCGTTTGGCGACACCCGAATGGTGATACGCTAAGACGGCAATATCCAAAGACACCGTGAGTGTGTAGTGACTCGACGGTGCCCAGAACGAGGTAAGGGTGTAAGGCCTTGACTCGTTCAAACGAATGTGATTGCGTCCGAGTGATTGGTTGTAGACTCGATCGTTCCCAACGAGTGTGCTTAGGCTGATGTGTATGCTCGGACGAATTGACGATGAGTGCCCGCGGTCCTGAAATGTGCCGCGGGCGAGTAGTTGCTCCCTTTTCGGGGGGAGTGGATGCTGTCGGCGGATGGGCGATGGCAGCACCGATAGGTGAGTCGCACGCTTCTGCTGCTCGCGATCCGCCGACGTTTTCGCGCAAAAATTACAAAAAGAAAGAAACGGAGGTAACTAATCTACTTAATAACTATACATAGATATACACAAATTATATATACATGGTGGTGTGCCAAACAATATTACAAAATCACAGTCAAACAATCATGTTTACAATCATGTATAAAGATTTAGAAGTACTATTTTATATTTGCCATATACAGGGTATCCCATTTTAAAAAATGAGACATACTTAAATATATAAAAAAACATCGCATTTTAGAAAGAAATGTTTTTTAAAAAATTTGATTGCATTTTGTAGACGCATTCAATTTTGCAAAATTGCAAATGTAAAAATTAATATTAATATTCGATTTTCTTCATTATTCTACGTACAAAAGTATCAAGATAAAATTATCGAAAAGTAAATACTTTACGAGATATTTTATATTTCATATTAAAAATGTTTGTCTTCAATATGTGGCACCGGGTATCTGTCCGGCTTTGTCGGTTATTCAGTGGGCGGTAGTCTCCGCATGCTCTCCACAGGTCCGCTTTTTTTCGGACCATGTATGTACGTGTAGTGGTGCTGCCTTTTATATTATTTACATTATATATAATATTATATATTTTTTGTAAATATGCATATTAGCTCCAATTTCATGGATTTCAATAACCTTATTATATATATATTTGTCGAGGACACGACTTTGGGTAACGCTTAAAAAGTTTTAGCCGTCGCTCGTATTTATTAAAAGTTATTAACAAAAGAATTTATAAGAAATATAATAGTTTGTGCCAGTGCTATGGAAGTAATTTGCTGATATGTGTATACTGTCTATATACACATATCAGCAAATTACTTCTCTTACAAGGACACCTCGCGAACTCGAAAAAAATTCTGATTTTAATAAACACTTCGCACACATGTAGGGGAGTAAAGGATGGAATTTAGATATTTTTTGTAGCTGCCCAAAAACGGTTTAAGGGGTGGAACCACTCCTCATATGTGTGTAGAGCGGTTTTTACTCTTCTCGATATATCTCGAAAATATTTGAGATATCAAAAATGTTTCTTATAAAGTTTTTATAGTAAAATCTCCTCGTTCGGGATTTTCTATCGTCGCGCATCGATCACCGCGATCGATACTCGCTAACGCCATCCCTGAGCCGCCCCCTGAACGAGGCGATTTCGCGCCGCACCCTCTCGTCACCCCTGACCGCGCGGTCTCTCGCGTCGCGCTATCGATCCCCGACATGCCAGGATCCCGTGATCCTGTCAACCGCGCTCATTGGACGAATAATTGTCGCGTCACCGAAAAACTCCGGAACGGGCCTGCGAGAGCTCCGGTCCCATCAGTAGCAGATTGTAGGGCGGTTCAAGTGGTACTCCAGCCGACTTGCACCCGTCTCGCGCCAATTATACTCCGATGCACGCGGTCGAACCTCGCCGTCGTGTCTCCGTCAAATTAGCATGTTTCGGTTCACGCGGATTTACGCCCCGTCGTGCATCCGGACTGCAGTTGTCGTTGCCATCCAAGCACTTGCTGAAAAGTGTCTCACGAGCACTCTCAATCGCGCCGTTTGGGCGCTCGCATCCCGCGCTCACATTGCGGCGACGAACTTGCGCCTTAGTGCACCTGCAGCATTAGGTTGCCATTACATGGAGCGCGGAAACGCGGAAACGCGGAAAGAAAGTAACTAGATTCCGCGTTTCCGTCGCTTCTTTCTATCCCATTTGAGCGGAACAGCGGAATTTATGCGTGTTTCGTGTGTGTGTGCCAAGAAGTGCTAAACAAGTATATAAGGAATAGTTTATAACAATTAAATCACTTTTCCAATTTCACGGAGAAATGTCTACAATATTCTAAGCGGGATAGAATATATTATAAAAATACATAACCTATCTGCGGTATCTGAGTGCAACAGTGCAGAGAAAAAGAACGAACATTTGACGCGCTCGTTCCGCAAATTTATTTCTCCTTATATTACATGGAGTACAATTTGCGCGGAAAAGCGGAACAATATGGTGATAACTAGACATTTATATTCCTTTATTAAATGTGTGTTGACTTAATTCATTGCAATTTGTATTAGTATGCTTATCTTTTATTTATTGAATACAAGCATTTTAATCAATAAATACCGGTAAACATTCTTATTTTATAATTCCCTATTCCGCTTTTCCGCGCAAATTGTGCTCCATGTAATATAAGGCAACCAAATGAACGGAATGGATCGACGGAAATCTAGTAAATTTTGTCTTCCGCGCTTCCGCGTTTCCGCGCTCCATGTAATGGCACCCTTATACTCGCCCTCACGCGAGTAGTGAACTTTGTATAAAATTAGTGCGCGTCTCGGCGGTAATAATTCGCGCCTCAAGTGCGTTCTGTGTTGTCACCAGTCGCGCACGCGGATTACACGTGCATCACGTGCACGCCGTACTCATATCTGCCGCGCCTCTGTAAAGGCTCTTCGGCATAACTGTATCGAATATTAAACGAGTGCTTTGCACAATTATGGTAAACGCAGTGTCCATTCAATTTCCGCACTCCCGATCCCTGTCAGGGTCGACCCGGCATTCTTCCGCTAATTGGCGAACCGATTTACGCCCGGCCAAGAATTTCGCCAACATCCTCTATTCAACAACATTAATATTTTTTAACAATAATTTTTTAAACAAAATTTTGATTAAAATTTAGAAAAAAAAGTTTTTTTCAAAATTTTTTAATGTGGTTAAATAGAGATGTTTTTACCATAAAACTTTTATTTGAAACATTTTTTGATATCTCGAATACTTTCCGAAATATATCGAGAAAAGCAAAAAGCCGTTCTACATATGAAGGGTGGTTTCACCTTTTAGAACCGTTTTTGGGTAGCAACAAAAAATTTCTAAATTCATCTTTTTACCCCCCCGCCCCCCTACATGTGTGAAAAGTTTTATAATAAGAACACCTATGTGTATTTAACCGCAACGAATGATTTTTTCAAAAATTTATTTATTTTTACATCTGTTATATATAAAAAAAATATCTGTTGCGTTATTTAATATTATAAAATTGTAAAATAAAGATACTTTTATTCTGAATGTACTTATAATTCTTTAAACAATATTGTAACAATTTTAGCGCCAACTAAAAATTTCTAAGTTTATTCACCTGTGTGTGCGTGCGTGTCTGTGTGCATGCGTATGTGTGTTTTATAAAATTTTTTAGTTTCAGGGGTTCTTTTGTCAATTTAATCTACACAATTAAATGGTTTGTGTAGTTTACAAAATAAAAGCAAAACCAAATGAATGACAAAATAAAATCAATATTTTATAGAAATAAAGTTAATAATTTATCGCAAATTAAATTCAGCGATTTGAAATGAAACAAACTTAACCATTTAATTGTGTAGATTAAATTGACAAAAGAACCCCTGAAACTAAAAAATTTTATAAAACACACATACGCATGCACACAGACACGCACGCACACACAGGTGAATAAACTTAGAAATTTTTAGTTGGCGCTAAAATTGTTACAATATTGTTTAAAGAATTATAAGTACTTTCAGAATAAAAGTATCTTTATTTTACAATTTTATAATATTAAAACCGAATAAGTAACATTTGTTTCGCCAGAGAATAATAAACACAATTAAGAATTTTTAATTGACTATAACGATTTTCGCAATGAATTTAATTATTTAATCAAGACGCTTATATTATAAGCATCTAAAACTACATCAATTTAAAATGACCAGAATCCTTGGTTGAAACACGGTGACGATCTGTCATGATGATTATAATCGTTGCCACGATTATAATTATTGCCAGTATATAGTCAATTAAAAATTCTTAATTGTGTTTATAATATTAAATAACGCAACATATATTTTTTTATATAAGAGATGCAAAAATAAATTTTTTGAAAAAATTATTTGTTGCGGTTAAATACACATAGGTGTTCTTATTATAAAACTTTTGATACATGTAGAGGAGGCAAAAAGATGAATTTAGAAATTTTCCGTTGCTGCCCAAAAACGGTTCTAAAGGGTGAAACCACCCTTCATATGTAGAGCGGCTTTTTGCTTTTCTCGATATATTTCGGAAAGTATTTGAGATATCAAAAAATGTTTCAAATAAAAATTTTATGGTAAAAACATCTCTATTTAACCACATTAATAAAATTTTGAAATAAAATTTTTTTTCTATTTTTCAATCAAACTTTTGTTTAAAAAGTTATTTCTAAAAAATATTATTAATATTGTTGAATAGAGGAGATTTTACTATAAAACTTTTATAAGAAACATTTTTTGCTATCTCAAATATTTTTCGAGATATATCGAGAAAAGTAAAAACCGCTCTACATATTATGAGGAGTGGTTTCACCCCTTAAAACCGGTTTTGGGCAGCTACAAAAAATATCGAAATTCATCTTTTTACTACCCCTACATGTGTGGAAAGGCTAAAAATTTCTAAGTTTATTCACCTGTTTTACTAAAATCAGAATTTTCGAGTTCGCGAGGTTTCCTCGTTAGTAGGTATCGACACAAACTGTTATATTTCTCAGTTACATTTGTTAATAACTTTTTAATAAATAATGAGCGACGGCTAAAACTTTTTGAGCGTTACTCAAACAGGGTTATGTCCTTAACAATATACATTAACTCTTATCGGTCACACTTCCCGAGAATCCCGTACCGGTCACACTGGGTGAAATACACCCCAGCGTTTTTGCACGTGTATAAATAATTGTAGGTGACCTTAAAAAAAAAAATATCCTGTTGTAGTTTAAGTCTTCCTTAAAAAGACTGTATAGGTTTGATTTGCAAAAAATTAATTTAACATATGTAAAAAAATTGCCCATTTCCATTGGTTTACTGGGTCGTTGTCGAAGTCAAAAAAACGCTGGGGTGTATTTTACCCAGTGTGACCGATAAGGGTTAAGGTTATTGAAATTTGTGAGGTCGGAGCTAATATGCATAATTATCATATTTTTTTCAAAGCATCTTAATTTTTTGTTTTGTACCCAATTAAATCATACACGTCCACACGTACATACTTATATCAACCCTTTTTAGGATTACGACCCGTATTCATAATTGGATCTTATTTTAAGACTATCTTAAGTAATGTCTTAAGATGCCAATACGGCTCTGTGATTGGTTACTCATAACATCTTAAGATCGTACTTAAGACGGTCTTAAATATAAGATCCGACTATAAATACGGTCTTTACATGATGTTTTACAAAATCAAGCAATCTTCCCGCGGTGTATATTGAGTAACGTTAATGCCGATGATTCTCAAACTTTAATGTTTCATAACTCAGAAAATCCTGAAATTCAATTTAATCATAGTAATTTGAAAAAGTCTTGATGTCAGCTACAAGAATCTACAACAAGAAATTAGAGTTTTTATTTAAAAATTTTAATGTGACTTTAACCTGACTTTGGAATTGTCACGCAAGGTTATACTGACTTTATCATTTTGTGTCCCCCTCAAAATCAAACACCTTTCCGAAACTTTTTTTCTAAAATGCAATGTTTTTCATATGTTTAAGCATATTTTTTTAAATTATATAACTGTATAAACGTATTCTTTAAAATTAAAAACTCTCTCTTATGTAAATTAATTATTTATCGATAATACCTGAGAGATTTATATCCAGTAATTTCCTGACGACTGAAGTTTCACTCTTGTATGAAAATTGATATAGATACGTTACACTATTCAGCTTCGTTTGGATATCGGCTATTTCCATAGTGCCGCGGTAAAAGAGTTCGTCGCCGAGAAAATTAGAATAATCTATTAAAGTTTCCTCTGACACTGGCTTATTGCCGAAATATAAAAATCGTAAGTCTTCCGGTGTAATCGGTATTTGTGATAATCCAGACCAAACTTTGGCTTGTCCGGCCTTCTCGAAATCAGAATCGATTTGTTTAAGAACCTTGTTGCTTATATCTGAAATAATTTTAAAAAACCGTAATTAATAACTATATGTATAGAATATTGCTAAAATAATAATAATAAATAAAAAATAAATATAAATACTTAAAATACAAGGCAACTGAGAGCCAAACCTCCGATTACAAGGCGACAAATCTAAATGTATTTATCCAAAATTACAAAATTACATACGTTTCGGTCCTTCGCTTTGGACCATCTTCAGTGAAGAAAAAATACACATGCAGTTATGCCGTCGTCAAACAATAAAAGTTCCTCAATTCAGCAAAGCCGTCAATTCCGCAGAGTCCGCATTGCCAAATCCATTGGTCGAGTATGTCATCTCCATTCGTTTAAAGGCGGGACGATGTAATTTCCCAAGGCGACTGTTGCCTTAATTAAGCAAAAAAACCTTTACAAATCTGGCCTAATCAATCCAGAAACAGAAGACAAGCAATATTACCTGACAGTCACCACGTCGAAATTAACGGACATCGTCACCGAAGCGCAATTTGTCATTGTATTTGCTGTATGTCTAAGTCACGCCGTTATTGCGGGAGAGCGGAACTTATACTGTACAGGGGGACACGACGTGTCGAACATAACAAATAGGCATTAAATATATAACCCCGAGAAGCGAAGTTACATATGCGAAATTTTCCCGATGATCAGTAAATAAACGCTGCTCAACTTCGCTGTGTCCTCCTGCAAATTAATGCCATTGGCTTGGCGCTTAATGTAAAACATCTCCGAGACGCTCCTTCGCGTAAAAGATCTCTCTCTGTCCAAAATTGAGACATTCTCCCAATCGAATTCGTGTCCTTCTAGGCGGGGCTGGGACACGACCGACAACTTCTCCGCCTTTTCACTAAGCTGATTACGGTGCTCTTTAACCCGCGTGCCCAATTGTCTCTTGGTCTGGCCAACATACGAGGCGTCGCAATCACGGCAGTTAATTCTGTAAACCACCCCACTCTGAGCAAAATCATGTAGTAAATCCTTGTGTGGCTTAACGAAACGATTCAGTTTATTCATACCGACGAACGCTGTGCGGCAGTTGAACTTTTTAACCGTGTTGCTGAGGGCGTTAGAAATCTTGTCGATATAAGGGATAACAAAAAATCGATCGAGTTCCCCGTTCTTTGGGGTCGAAATATCCATCATTCCCGTCCTCTGCTGTTCGTCAACCAGTTTGAGCAACCTTGTCCTTACGTGCTTAAAAATGAAATCTCGAGGATATCCATTGACCAGGAGAATATTGACAAGTTTACTAAGATTTTCCTGGTGATATCTCGGGTAAGACAATAGGAACGCCCTATCAACCAAGCCAATGATAGTGCCTATTTTATGACAAGTCGGATGGTGGGAAAAGAAGTTCAAATATCGCCCAAAAAAAGTGGGCTTGTGATACCAGTTGAATTCAATGATTCCATTGTTGATGATTACCGTGGTATCCAAAAAATTAATCGTCCGATTACTTCCAATTTCAACTGTAAATTGTAGCCTATTATGGAAAGAATTAAATATTTCCAAGACTGTCTTGACAAGCGAAAGCGGGATGGACATCAAAACATCGTCCACGTATCTACGATAGATCGGTATAAAAATGGGGAGGCGTTCTAATGCCTTCTTCTCCAAATCTTGCATTACTAGATCCGCCACCACCGGAGACAGAGAGGATCCCATCGGCGAACCGAACGTTTGCTTATACACTACCCCATCAAAAACAAAATAAGTTGAATCCAGCACAAACTGAACCGCTCTCAAAAATTCCTCCTGTGGTATGGTAGTGTTTGCCGCGATGTAAGGCCACCTATCCTTAATACTAGTCAAAACTAGCTCCGTAGGAACGTTTGTGAACAACGAGACCACGTCAAGAGATATCAATTCAAAATGGTCATCCAAGCGTGTACCCGCCAGGCTCCTAATTAGCTCAAAGCTATTTTCCACGCGACTGTTAGCTTTTGGTACGCTCACCTGTATTAGGTCTTGTAGGAACTTAGCTAATGGTTGCAACGGGCTGTTAACCGACGATACTATAATTCTGAGCGGGCAGTTGGCCTTGTGTATCTTCGGTAGGCCATATGCTCGTGGGATAACGCCATCGGTGCGATTGAGGAAATTATACTGTCGCTGTGTGATAAATTTCTTTCCCAACCACGCTTTGAGGATACCATTGAGATCTTTAGTTATTTTACGTGTAGGGTCCTTATTTAACACTAAATATGTATTCTCATCTCCGAGCATCTCCTTCATCTTTCCCATGTACGTGTCCCTGTCCAAAACTACGGTGGAGTTACCCTTGTCGGCTTTAGTGACTAATACGTTAACGTTATCTTTAAGAAAGTTCTTAGTTTCGCGGAGGGCCTGAATTAACGGACGATCGTGGGGCTGGATGGGCATATTTCCAAACGCTACTTTCTCGATGGTTTGTATACAGTGATTGCGAACGCCTTGTCGAAAATTGGAAGAAGTCTCTCCTGAATTTCACCCAGGTGAAGTCGCTCGACGTATTGTTTGTAAAGGAACATGAGACTAAAAAAGAAGTTCTCTCATCTTCTTAAAAAAAGTAACAATGGAAAATGGTTAACCAATCTCTCGTCTGTCACATTGCCAACCACGGTGCAGGGTCTATTACAATTAGGTCCTAATTTTTCCATGCCTATCAGGGTTGGCAAAAAACATGTTTTTTTTTTATTTTAAACAAAAAACATTGTTTTTTTGTTTAAAACAATGTTTTATGTTTTATTTGTGTTTTAAACTAAGGTATAAAAAAAACATGTTTTAAACAAAAAAAACATGTTTTAAACAAGCAAAAAAAACACTTGATAGCTTTGATCTATGCAAGAAGATTTAAAATAAAATATGTGCGGAGCATCCATAAGTAATAATGTCAGGCATTTAAATTTTTCGCTAGCGTAGCATTAAACTGTAAATATATAAATAACGTTGCTAAAATTTAAAAAATTAAAAACGCTAACGGCGGCGGCTGTGAGAAATAAGGCGCGCCGTTAAGCCCGGTCTACATAGACCACAGTTCGCAAAACGCAAGGTCTACATGTCAATCTAACCTCTCTGTGTATAGAAGGATTAGGAATAATGAACGGAACAAAGGGAGACAAAGACGGAGAGTTCACTTTTATAGGAGGGAGAGGTGAATCGGTAATAGATTATATAATTGGAAACTAGGAAATTTGGGAGAAAACTGAGGAAATAAGGATTGGAGATGCTATTGATTCTGATCACCAGCCCGTAATATTGAAGGTAAAAGGAACTGGTGAGAGAAGAGAAGGGGAGAAAAGAGTAAAGAGAATAATGAATTGGTCAAAAGAAGGAACGGAAAATTACAAGGAGAGAATGAAAGAGGCAAGAATAGAGGGTGCGAACATAAAAGAAATATTGGAAGGAATAAAGAACGCAGTAAAACAGGCTGCTGTTTGGAAAGAAATAAGAGAAGACCAGAGATCAAAGAAAAAAAGCAAATGGTGGGATAGTGAATGTGTAAGACTAAGGAGAGAAGCACGAGAGAAACTAGTTAAATGGAGAAAGGGAGAAGTAGATAAAAAGAGGTACATTCTAAAGAAAAAAGAATATGAGGAGAAAATAAAAGAGAAGAAAGAGATAGAAAAGGAGAGAGTTATAAAAGAGGCGAGAGAAGCAACTAGCGAGAAGGAAGTATGGAGATTTATAAACAGAGAAAGGAAGGGTAGAAAAGATGTTTGCGAAGAAATAACGGAGGAGCAATGGAATAAACACTTCATGGAGCTATTGGAAGGAGTAACTGTGAAACCGCGTGAAAAAGACAGGAAGGGAGAGGAAAGAATGGGTAGCAAAGAGGAGCAGGAAGGAATAAGAAGAGAGGAAGTGGAAGATAAGTATAGAGGAGATAACAAGAAGAGACAAAGACATTCAGAGTCAAGAGAGAGATGAAAGAGTCAGAGAGTCTAGATATAACAGGTGGTACAGGGAGATAGCAAAAATCAGAAGGCCAGAATACCTAGAGAAAAAAGGGAAAGAGAAGTCCATGATCAGGATAGCGAGATTTAGGCTAGGTAATGAGATGAGAGGTGGAAGATATTGGGAACCAATAGAGAAAAGAAGCTGTAGAATATGTGGTGCAGAACCAGAGACATGGGAGCATGTGTTAGAGCGGTGCACAAGAGGAGAGGAGGAGGAGGAGAAGCCAGAAGGAATTGGCGAGGAGATCATAAGGATACTGAATAGTAAAGGAGAGGGAGAGAAATGGATGGCAGAGCTGGAGAGAAGAAGAAGGCAGGCTAATACAGCGGCAAGTTAGTCAGAAAGATTAGAGAATAATACAGATGATTTTTGTTGAGAAGGATAAGCGGAAGGTATTGGATTCAAAGAGAAAGGAAGAGAGCGGATTGAGGGTGAAAATGGACGAGGACAAGTCGGTGGAAACGAGGGTAAGAGAGAGGAGAAAGAAAGGAGAAAAGAGAGGAGAGGAGAGGAAAGCGGGAGGCCAAAGAGAACCACGGAAGAAGAAAGAGCGAAAAGGATGGAGGAGAATCTCCTTATGGATACGGACGAGGACGAAGCAGATAGGAAGAAAAAAGAATAGGAGAAATTTAGGATGGAAAGGAGAGATGAAAGGAGATAAAGAGAGAAGCATTAAGAGAGAGAAAGGGGAGAAGGAGGTAAGATTGTAAGAATGTAAGAATAATCTTTAATGCAGTTATTTACAGAGTGAACGTAGAATAAGAAAGAAGGAAGGCATCGAACAAGAGGAGGGAGAGAGCCGGAAAGAAAAGGGAAGAGCAGCGACAGAAAGGAGGAAGTCAGAGGAGTGCGGAATTAAAGGAAGCTGAAAGAGATGACCAGAAGGGTGTCGGATGGAAGACGAAGAGAAGGGAAATGAGATGTGAGGTCGCTCAACGACCAGGTCGGGGAAAGAAGAAATAAGAAAAATTATATTATAGATATAAAATGTATATGATTAATGATTGAATGTATAATGTATATGATTTTATTTGTATAGCAGAATTTGTAAAGGTTTTTGGGAACGTTTTTACTGAAAAAAAACGCCTTTCCAACCCCGGAAGGGGAGTGAAATAAAGATTAATTGATTGATATATATCTTTATATTTATATGCTACACAAATAATATAGATAAAAAACTAAATAAAAGTTTAGTTTTTGTTTTTTTGCAATTTTTTCTAAATAATCACATGTTTTTAATTGCAGTGTTTTAAACAATTTTAAACAGTAGTTTAAAACTGTTTAAAACAAAAATGTTTAAAACAGTGTCCACTGCTTTAAATCAGTTTTAATCAGACAGTTTTAAACAAATTGTTTAAAACATGCCAACCCTGATGCCTATGGTTAAAAACGGGGAGAAAATAACCTGTGAGTTTATTAAGTACGTCGAGTCGAGTTTGAATTGCTTGCCTTCCAATTTTCGACAAGGCGTTCGCAATCACTGTATACAAACCATCGAGAAAGTAGCGTTTGGAAAT
>JASTWL010001109.1:0-53378 GCA_035220575.1 Temnothorax rugatulus
TAGATGTTGTTTTTATTTGTTCAACATTGATATATGACAAAAAACTATAAAACATAGACGTATATTCAATTATGAAAGATAATAAAGATAATATTTAAGAAAAGCAATTATATATTTCCTTTAACCCACAACTAATGGAAAATTTATCAGTTTATTATAATATACGATTTTCTATTCTTAATCTCTCGTATTAGTCATCTTGATGATTATTTTTAATGATTATTATTCTTAACTAAAGGCATACGATACGATTTTTTTTTACTAGATCGCATAGGATCTAGTAATTACTAGAAATCCTGAGTGTTAAGTGGTGCAATTATTGTAATTTACTAGATCGCATGCGATAAAATCGTATCGTATGCCGCAGGCTTAAGTAATAAGTTATAAATTATTAAAATATTTAATATGGATCTATTCGTTATTTGCAACTGCAGTTTTATTTACATTTTACGGTTTTTAAAAAATTTGCATATGGGGCATTCCATGCGAAGATGATCCACCCTAAAAAAAATTTTTTTTCTGATCGTACTGAAATTTGCACAATCTATTGCCCTATTGACCATAATTATCCACACCATTTTTTGACATTTGTCCACGCGTTGTCTACTTACAGGGGTTTAAAGTTTCGGCGTTGAGCCGTCATGTTAAACTTCACACATCGATAATTTGTCGTAACATTACCGATTTAAAAGAATGACCAGTGATTTTTTAAGTATTTTTTACACACTTTCGAGATATATTATGCATTATAATAAAAAAGGTTAATTAATTGATATTTTTCAACATTAATAATAATTCAGATTTTTCTTAAAGATCGACATCTATCGATTTCAATTTAAAAAATACCAAAAAAAAGAAGAAATATTTGTCAACAAAAAAGTATAGGAAGTCCAAGATGGAGAAATCACTCCTTAGTAAGTTACAACTCATTTTGTGTGCGAACTCATGCTCCGTGCCGCCGCGCCGCGGCGCGGCGCGGCGGGCCCGGTATAACGGGTGCCGAGAGCCGCGACGTTCCACGAAACTTGCGATTTTCCATCGCCTTTATTATAAGTCAGCCGCGCATGTGTATAAAAATATGATTTCTATTCAATTTTGTTTTGAAAATGCGTAAACTATAAGTATGTATTATTATCAAATTTTTTCACCGTACATTTTTTTTTAATGGTGAATGCTTTTAACGGACTTCCGCACCACCCTGGAGGTTCCGAGCATGCAAAAGACGGGGAAGTGCAAGGCTAAGCAAAATTAGACGTCTGACTTGTGAAACGGGTGCAAACATATTGTCTCGCAAATAATGTTAAATTTCATGTATGGAAAGTGTTATACTAGGGCTATAGGCGAAAGTTCACTAAAAACTTAACGCGCCGGTAGCGGAACCTCCAGGGTGGTGCGGAAGTCCGTTAAAAGCATTCACCATTAAAAAAAAATGTACGGTGAAAAAATCTTGATAATAATACATACTTAGAGTTTACGCATTTCAAAACAAAATTGAATAGAAATCATATTTTTATACACATGCGCGGCTGACTTATAATAAGGCGATGGAAAATCGCAAGTTTCGTGGAACGTCGCGGCTCTCGGCACCCGTTATACCGGTGCCCGCCGCGCCGCGCCGCGGCGCGGCGGCACGGAGCATGAGTTCGCACACAAAATGAGTTGTAACTTACTAAGGAGTGATTTCTCCATCTTGGACTTCCTATACTTTTTTGTTGACAAATATTTCTTCTTTTTTTTGGTATTTTTTAAATTGAAATCGAAGATGTCGATCTTTAAGAAAAATCTGAATTTATTATTAATGTTGAAAAATATCAATTAATTAACCTTTTTTATTAATAATGCATAATATATCTCGAAAGTGTGTAAAAAATACTTAAAAAATCACTGGTCATTCTTTTAAATCGGTAATGTTTACGACAAATTATCGATGTGTGAAGTTTAACATGACGGCCTCAACGCCGAAACTTTAAACCCCTGTAAGTAGACAACGCGTTGGACAAATGTCAAAAAAATTGGTGTGGATAATTATGGTCAATAGGGCAATAGATTGTGCAAATTTCAGTACGATCAGAAAAAAAAATTTTTTTAGGGTGGATCACTTCGCATGGAATGCCCCATATAACGAACGTTAGTGTGAAATTCTCCTTTATATTTAATTCTTCTTTATATCTAAAAATTAAATTTGCTAATACTAATCAGAAAAGTTATAAAATTAATTGCTATTATTACATTAAAGTACATTTTCTCTGCGTAATTAGTAGGGAAGACCAGGAACAAAACATTTTGCTTATTTTCTTCGATATTTTCTATTTGCAAGTAATTTTGCATATAAACATTTTTTTCTTTTTAAAGTAAACACATTCTTCGTCTGCATTATGGGATGAATAATATCTAATTACATTTTATAATTAGGTAGAAATACCGAATTCTATGAAGATCGGTATTTGTTACAATTGTCCTCGCCTCTAGGGCCTGTTGTAACAAGGCTTGATAACATAGTAAAATAAAATAAAAACAAATATAATCAATGTCGCAAGACATTTTATTTCAGTTTTGATAATTGCTTCAAGACAAAGATACTTTTCTCTCTTAAATATTTCAGGGCATTTTAAAATATTTAAAATACAAAAAATTATACAAATATAAAATTGACGAAAGTTTTTAACATAATAAGGAATATCTCTTTTATAACATAAACTATTTTTAAATTAAGATTAGATAATTACCAATATCTGTAAATAGTAAAAATTTAAAAGATAACAAATTTCTAAGGAATCTTGAGATCGATATTAATATAAACTAAAAAAAAGAAAGAAATTAATAAGAGAAAAGTACACTGAGAGAAATAATTATTTTTTTTCAAAAAAAATTTTGTTGATTTAATAAAACCGGAAGATTGTATGTTGCCAAGCAGATAATTTGATTGGCTTAACAAAATATTTGTACAAAATATTTCTACAAAATACTAGGTAGTACTAAATAGTACTTACTTAGTATAATATTTTATACTATCAATTATACATAATATAACATTAACTAAATATTTCTTTGAATAAATTTACTATTTTTAAAAACGTTAATGTTCTTGGTTCAACAAAATTATTTTATTGAGTTAACAAAATTGATCATTAACTTAAAAAAATGATTTTGTATGATACCATTTTCAGAATTCAATTATTTCATTTTGTTCAAATAATAGACGTGTACTTAACCCCTTCGTTGGCATTGACGCAATAGTGCGTCAAATTAATCGGTGCCCTGTGTGGCATTGATAGTGCGTCAATCTTTTTTTCCTATTTAACTTGCTCCGATTTGGCATCCAAGTCTTACACGGGGGTTTTTGGGGTCGCTGATTACGAATCTGAATTCAAAATTTGCAAATTCAAAATGGCGGATCCAAAATGGCGGATGAAAATACAAAAAATTACTTGATTGGGATGAAATTTGCCACTCGGGGGTTTTTGGGGTCGCTGAGTGCGAAGCTGAACTTAAAATGAAGGAATTCAAAATATTACTTATTAGGGATGCCATAAGAAAGATTTCCTTATTTTAACCTGATGAGGTCCTGATCATTATTTATTAGGGATTCCATAAGAAAGGTTTCCTTATTTTTGTCTAGTGAGGCCCTTGTAAGGATTTGATAAGGATGTTTTAACTTCATAAATACTTATTTATTAGGGCTAACCGGATGAGGTCCCGATCATTATTTATTAGGAATGCCATATAAGAAAGGTTTTCTTATTTTTGTCTAATGAGGCCCTTGTAAGGATTTGATAAGAATGTTTTAACTTTATAAATATACTTTTTTCATAAATATATTTACGAACACAAAATTTCATAATGAGCCGGCACTGGTTTCTGACATTCACCCGACATTAAGAAATATTATATCATATATCCAATTTAAAATTTTTTTACTCTTTTTAAACTGAATTTGTTTCTTAAGATGATTTTTGAAAAATTATATATTTGCGCTGGTTATGACATATGTAGACTATATATAACGCTTATATCAAATTAAGAAGTAGTCTACCACGTAAGGCAGTTGGCTCACGATGCAGAGGTCCCGAGGTCCCGAGTTCGAATCCCACCAAGGTAAGTGTGTTTTTCAAATATGAGAAAATATTTATATTCATAGACTGCATCTTAAGAAACAAATTTGGTTAAAAAATAGTAATACAATTTCGAAGTAAATAATTTTTTTTATGTCGGGTAAATAATTATTCAGTGAAACATGTCACTCTTTTTAGAGTTGAAGAATCACTCCAAGTAAAGAATGAATAACTCACTTTTTCGAAAAGTGAAAATTCGCTCTATTTAGACTGGCAGTATTTTTATTATTCGTAAGAGTGGGATCTCACTCTTTTGGAGTGAGATTCCACTCTAAGAAATTTAGAGAGTAATAAATCTGCAAGATAAGAGCATGAAATACGAAGCAATAGGCTCGTTTATGGAAAATGTTTTAAGTAAAACGAATAATATTTGGGAAACAAGCAACAGAGAATGTTTCGTAATTTTTTATTATCTTGGCGGTGACAGTTCAACGTTTTTTATGGTATGCGCGATCACCGCGCTGCGAAAACGATCGCGAAGAAATTTAAAAATAAAAAACAATATGCAATTTAAATTTTCTGTAAAGTAAGGAGATTATAAGGAATAAAGAAGCACACGTGCAAATAAATTTGAAACATTTACGACGAATTACGTGAACAAGTAAATTACGTGCTTGGGTTCTTTAACGAAAAACGGAATTGTATTCGTGGACGCATATTTGAGCTTGTTCGCACTCTCGACGTTCGAATATTGCGAATACGAATTTTGAAGCAAGCTCGCTCTCTCGTTCGCGATTGATGTTCGCAATCGCGACAAGCAAAGTGAGAACGCGTGATCGTTCTCTTCAATCACTCAATTGATTATTTATTAATTCCCGCGTTTAACGAGAGTTTCAGACTATTCATTGAAATGCCTTTTCCCGCGTGATTCACTCATTCGAAGTAGAAATAATCGAAACGGAGGCAAGAGACGCGAATTCCGAGGTTATCGTCTCACTCACGCGACACGCGGGACAACGATTCTATTAAGATTCTGGATGTATCGCGCTTCAAATTATTCGTTTTTCATGCACAATTCACTCACCAATCACGGCGCACTGCAGGAGACCCGCCAAATCATAGCCGGGAGGGTGATATGTACGGCGTCCAGCACGGGATTCGGCTTTGGCGTTCGTTTCGTCCATCAGCAACGGCATCCTACTCGTTGCAGTCGACACGAGAAGGAACGGAACATTCAGCTTGCAATACATACACACACACTCCGTATTTCTTTTCGTTCGCGAGAAAGGAATTATACTGGATTTCAATTCGTTCACAAGAAAGGAATTACTCGAGCGACGTCTCGCACCGACGCCGACGTTGAATAAACGTTTTGTGTAGTATTACTTGCGTTGCGCGCGCCGCTGCGGTCGCACAGTCGGGCGAGCCGTCGAATCCGGCCAATCACGTTCGACCGCTCCGAGCCGCCGGCGAGCGGCCGTGCCGTACTAGGCGCGACTGTTGAATGAATTTGGAAATTAACAGCGTACCTTCAAAGTCGTCGCGCGGACGATTGTTTCTGTCGGCGAGACGGTCTTGCCACTTGTCTTCGTCGACTTCAGAGTACCGTTACCTGCGGATGTTACTCATTGTCGCGGCGCCGTGCTTCATGCTGTTATTCGAAACCCGCTCGTTCCTGCAATTGGCACTCCTGCTCCTCGTTCCGCGGTAATCGACTACGCGAGTACGCGCTGTACGCGCTTAATATTTGCAAGTGTTTCAAGTGTTCGTCGGAATAAACGTGTCGCGCGAATCGCTCGCTCGAGGCGGAGACGATAGGCTCGAGGCGAAGGCTAATTGTGAGTATAGGCAATTGTGGAATGATTTACTGTTTCGTTGATATTCGCGGACGATAATCGTGGCGCTCGTTCCGCCATATATATATATATATATATATATATATATATATATATATATATATATGTGTGTGTGTAAGCGGCAGAATGTGACGGCTATAATGTCGAGTAGATATAATAAGAAAACTAAGTTATCGACGCGATGATTATGTGAATTTGGCAATGTGAGAAGGGACGTGGAATGGTTGGCGCTAGCAGCGACGGCGCTAGCAGCGATCGAAAGAGAGGGATTCGAGTTAGTAATATATTTCGAGGTAGGAGAGTCGCGAGGTAGCCAGCGTGAGAATAAGTTGTATTATAGAAAGCCTATGAGAATGGCATGTATTAGTAGAAGTGAATATTGAAGAGACGTATATTATTGAAGTTGTATATTGAGACTGTGTAGTTATTGAGGTATTTATGAGTATTTATATATATATATATATATATATATATATATATATATATATTGAGACTGAGTAATTGTTGAAGTGAAATATCTTCGAATATCACCGAAGACACTGTAATTGATATTTGAATATATTGCTATCCTGACAATAAAGCTGTTATATATCAAGATCCTTACATATGTGTATGGACTCGAATGAGCATTCATTTATCTCGTGTCGTGCTTTGAACGCCGTGCCGAAATTGTTGTGTAATTTACTACCGATTCTCACCGAGGAGAAAAAGAGGGCTGAGTGATATTGTCATATCGAGTGATTCAAGTAACGGATGTCGTGATACATCGCCCGTTCGTGAATGCTTCCTAATCTCGCGTATATTTCGCGTTGTGTAAGTTAGTGGCTGGCAGTCACGATTCTTCGTTGTGCAAAGGATTAATAATGTAGTTTTACTTCCGCGAGATTTTTGAATTCGATACGTAAATTGTGCGTACGATATTTAATTTCAATAGCGTATCTTTGATTAACCAACCGTGTCTTTACTAACCGTTCGCTTGACTCGCGTAGTATCGCGCCAATTAGTTGTTGACATCTTCGAACATTTCGTCGCCGCGCATTAACGTAACGCGCGGGTGATAAACGCGGAACATATCGAAGCAATCGGCGTCGCGACTCCTTCAAATTTGTACGAGAAGTCTATGTTAGAAAATGTTAAAATACTTCGGAAAATTATATCGGGACTGGCACGAGGCCTTGGTGTTGTTTTTTTGTTCACGTAAAATTACTGGTGCGAGAAATCACCGTCATGCTAAGCTATATATAGTAATTGAATGTTAACTTCCTACTGTTTGACATGTGCGTTTTACAGAGTCGAATGTATTGGAGAAAATATGAGTTCCGAGATTCAGAAGTTATATCCTCAGTAGCATTATCGTCAGTAGCTACAATTAACTCAAGTGCAACCGTGAGTGTAATGAATTAAGTCCGAGAAAGGGAAAAAAACTTTCGGGGCATCGGTCATTATAACTTGATATACCTATGTTTATATTATTTATTGTTAGTTGCTGCACATCGTAAGTTGTCAAATACCTATAAGTTATCAATTAAATAATTTTATGAAAATTTTTCTTAAAAATAATATTTTCTATAATAATTTTATTATTTTAGTTTTTTATTTTTTTAATTATTTTTTCATTAACTTATTTAACGAAAAAAAAATTATTAATTATGTTTCAATTTTATTCTAATTCTTCATAGTCTATCTATCCATATTTATAATATATCGATAACTTAATTTCATATTACCTGCTTTTATATTACAAAGTAAAGTACTTCCTTCCCATGGGTACGACCTTGGCGAGGTGGGAAGGCTCAGTACCTCGAGGATGTTATCCAAGCAAAACTCTTGTAAATAATAAATTTAATAAATCTAGATACAAGTTAAAATTGTCATAACATCGATTAATTGCTCGTATAATGGTCCTATTCCTTATCTTAGCCTTTGCTTCAAACGAGCGGTAAATAATAATTTTCTTGTTCTGTTTGAGTAAAAATCCAAAGACGGGGAAGCTAACGTACCCTCGTCCGTCGATTTAATTGAATAAACGAATCGCAGGCGGTTCGTTGCGTTTGTTTCAGGAGTGCCGTTCAAGTAATCGGACTAAAGGACTTTTTCAAAGTCAATTTGAAGAATATTACTAACGGTGTACTTGACGGAATATTCTTCTCATGGGCTTTATAAACGGGAGTGCCGTACAGTTATATCGCGCGAGAAAGACTTATTAATAATTAGTCCGCGCGCGATTGTAGTTTATTATCCGCGAGTGTTTCTCGCGAGTGTCCTGTGCGGTGAGAGGAGGAGAATTTAAGCAGGAGGAGGCCTGACGTTCTGAGAGGAGGAGGAGGTCCGAAAGAGACATGCGGTCCTGGCGGAGCAACTTGGGGTGAGTATTATCTTTTATCTTCATAAAATTAATAATTCTTTTCCATTTATTTAAATTGTTTATTTCTATAAATTAGGAGTAATTAGAGAAAGAGAAATTATCTAAAATTTTACTCTTATAAAGATCTTTTTCAGTAAATAGATAATCGTATTGCTAAATATTTTATTGAAAGACGAATTAGAGATGCGTAAGAATTATCTTTTAAAATATTGATCATTTTGAACGCTTCTCTAATTTGAATTTTATGTTTGTATGTTACGGTATCACCGTAGTTACGTGGCTGAATATCTCCGCCCGTTGCGCATCGGATCGGTGAGTCGATGATAAACTTTTTTATTGAGGTAACGAATCTACGACTAATAAAATATAGAGCAAACATATCTCGGTACATATCGAATTACAATAAATTATAGTATATAGTATATTGTGCACCAAGGGGCGAAAGTAGAGTTTTTCAGACGAGTGTGAAGTTTGCCGCCCTCGCCTTTCTGAAAAAGCTTTCGCCCCGAAGTGTAAACGATAATTTCCACAATATCTTTACGGAAAGTTCGACTTTCCATGCCTGTAGAGAGGGGCGAAAGTGACCAATTTCACGCCAGGGCGGCATAGCGGGTGGAAAGTAACCACTTTCCTCCCTAGGGAGGAATAGGCTATAATTTTTGCAATTGCAGTACGCTTCTTAAAAATCGGATAGCTTTTGTCCGGTAGGGACCATTACAACTTATGCAACGATATCAAATTTTCCATAAGCGCATCTTTTTTCTAGGCATTTAATTTTAGTTAGCATCCATCTCATTTTGTATATATATATATATGTATACATACACGTATATATATATATATATATATATATATATATATATATATATATATATATATATAAGGCATTCCACGCCAATTCGCGAAGCGTCAAACTTCGACTTTTTTATTTCTGATGGCGGCTTGTTTTTTAGCAGGTCTTTACGAGTACTATACCCATGTAAGAGTGTTTTTATAATAAATGTAGCCTTGAGTTAACTCACACTTTTTGTCTCTTTTTAACGTCCCCCTTAGAAAGAGACGGAGACTGACCTAAAGCTAAAAGTTAACCGACGTTTGTGAAACTGGGCCTTACTGGTTATACTGTGTTGAAAATCGAATCCGCTCGAGGTCGCGTGCAAGTCCGTGCGAAGCCACGGCACCTGTCTGCTTAATAAAAAAATCTATTAAAAATTCCCAAATTTTCTGCGCATTTTTCTAACACTCCCTAGAATATTCCCTATAAATTAAAAAAAAATAGAAAATGGAGGGTTTTCGAGATATTCAAAATTTGTTTTTTTATTCCATTTGTTTAAATATATTATTATAAAAATGTTGAGTAATTTCTTTTTAAAATATGATCAAAATAGCGTATTTTATGTTCAATGAATTTTTTTCTTAGACGTTGTTTAATAGGCGAAAAAATTCATTGAAAATTTTGGAGTCCTTATTTTGCGCAGGCTCTATTTCGGAAACGCTACATTTATTATAGAAACGCTCTTACATGGGTATAGTACTCGTAAAGACCTGTTAAAAAACGAGCAGCCATCAAAAATAAAAAGGTCGAAGTCTGACACCTTGCGAATTGGCGTGGAATGCCCCATATATATATATATATATATATATATATATATATATATATATATGTAAATTATCTAGTAAATAGCACGTGTAAAATTCACTTTGTGACACTTCAAATGCGCAGAGTTTGTCATTATACCCTACATTAGTCTATATCTTGCATACAAAGCATACACGTCCAGTTATATTACAGAGTATATTATAAATTATTCCAAATACTGGTAAAAACTCTGAATCAACTGAAAGAACCACATAACTGTTAATGCTGTATCTTAGGTTATAACGATATGGTTTGCTATTTATATTTTTCAAGTCACATTTACCTCTACATACGTCAGAGTATATTTCTAATTGCCACTCTTGTAAATATTCGTTCACTGTTTTCTGGATATTTATTTTCTATATAATTGCTCGTAATATTTGTGATCACATAACCTAGTATTGAAACAAAGTCTTTAAAACAAAAACAATGTAATGATATCGTGCTCTGTTTCTGCGCGGATAACTGAAGGAGTATGCAGTGTAGCCCAGTCAATAGAGACATTTAAATGGAATTAATTCCGGGAAGCGATTTTTTTTACTGTTTCGGAGGGTCATGGGTAATCTAAAACCGGATTTTCGGGATTCTAACCCTGGAGCGTTAGCCGCCATTTTGATTAGAAGGGTGATTTTGTTTTTATTAAATATCTCGCTTATTTTCAACTTTAGAGTGAAAGTGGTAAAAACCAAACTTGTAGAAAATTTAATACTCAACAATTTTGGCCCTTATCATTTTTCACTTAGGATCGATATTTTGGATCTTAGATTCGAAAGTGGGAGGGTGACATTTTTTTATTTTTTTTATTTTTTGAATTTACTTGGTATAATGAAAAACATCTTTTCCACACCACCACGGAGGTAGAGTTTATGGCGCGTTTTTTTTAGCGTCCTAATCCACGCATAAATCCTTGGCTTAGTTGTAAATCAGAATTATGCAGTTTTTATACGTTTTGACGATAGTCCACCCAAATTAACGTCGGTGTCTTCTCCTGTTGGTTCTTCGCGCTAACATCGAGATTGTCGTCTCCAAGTACAGGTGAGTTGGTGTTGAATGTTAGTTCAAGCAGGTTGTCCAAAGTATCTTCAATGCATTCATCGATATCATCCTCATCGAGCAGCTCCTGAATGTTCGTCACGTTCTCGCACGTTTGTCCGTTAAGGACAAACTTGCATAGCGCATAAACATAAACATAAGGAAATTTATTAGTCCATATACATGTGCATAAGAAAATAGACCAATCCAAAAATTCTTAATTGTGTTTATAATATTAAATAACGCAACAGATATTTTTTTATATAAGAGATGCAAAAATAAATAAATTTTTGAAAAAATTATTCGTTGCGGTTAAATACTGCGACGCTTTTTCCTCCGGTCTCGCTATCCGGAGGAAGGCTATCGTGGATTAACTTACCGATGCATCAACTGTCACTTAATCTGGGCGCCAGGCGTGACTATGCACGCCATCGAACACGATACTACTATTAATTTACTCACAAATTTGCCCGAAGACTCAGGGCTGGGCTTTTGGCTGGCGGGAATTTGGAGCGGGGCGATACGCAATTAGAGCACAGAAATAAAATAGAAATAATATATTTGAAAGGAAAGAAAACAAACAGAATATATTAGAGACAGAAGTGAAAATAGAGATAGACGAAATATGCGAAATCCATCGTATTTACGGCAGCGTGAGACTTAATAACTAAGACGAGGTAACGAACGCGAATACTTAGAGACTATCGCAAGACGGCGAACGCGAACATGTCGCCGAACGACGAACACAAATATCCGAATAGCGCAATATCAACGCGAATATTCCACGAACGCGACTGCTTAGAAAGCGCAAGATTTTAATGCGAATACTTAGTTAACGCGACTCATCCGCAGTAACATAATTCAGATTACCGCGACAGGACATACCTCAAGGGTACCGACGCAATTAACGAATTTTCCTCGCGAGTTCAACTCGACGATTCCGCACGGACGAGTACTCTATAACGCGACACAACCAAGTCCGCTATAACACGACATACACGACACGGCCTTATGCCACGTACACAAAACCTCTGTGACTTTCGCTGGTGGCACTCGGGCGCTTACGATCCCGTACGCAACACGAAACACGAAATTAAACACGTATCGCGGACGATCCCGCGGTCAGCCGCGCTAATCCCGTCTCGCACGAGTCCGGCGATTCCGCGGTGCCACGTCGATCCCGACGATCGCTGCCAACGCCAATTAACGGTCTCCGCAGCTCGAATGCGTAGCGTCACAATAACGGGGTCGAGTGCCCTCCAAAGTACATGGCCACTCGGCGCCCGCCTAACACAATTATTACCGCGATCTTCCCGGCGCGACTCCCGTCGTCACTCGCCGTCCGATCGCGCACAACACACGAAACGACACTCTCGAAACGCACGCGGGTGACTGTCGGCCGCGGCGGAATTCCCGGGGAGGGTCCCCTACGGTCTCTACCTACTTGGAGTTCTGCTGTCGGCGAGGCCCCGGCGAGGATTCAGATACGATCCTCCCTCTTTACTCTCTCGCGACGGTAACAGCACGGCAGGTACACTCCGGGGCCGGCGCCTCGAGCAGAACGTCCGTTTCACCGCGAAGACGCCAGGGTGGTGACCTTACAAGGAATCGCTGCTCGATGCGTCCGGGAGGTCCACCTCGAGGCTAGAGATGCGTCCCTCGTCACGGCTGGCACGACAGTGCCGGGACGATGGCGTGTCGGGCTCGCGTCGGCTCCCCGCGCCTGCGCACTCGGTGCGTTCCGCGCGCGCTCTCCAATCCGAGCGCCGTCCCTGACTGTTCGCGCTGGCGTTACTCCACGGCGCCTCCACTGCTGCGACGCTGTTACTCGCGCCTCCACCTCGGCGCGGCCTTTTGTAACGAGTCCGGCTGTCCTGGCCGCGACTCGTAGCTCGGCGTAACGTGTGCCTGGCTGGCCGGGCCATGGCCACGTCGCCGGCAACCCTTGGGGCGACGGTCACGAGGACGGGCCCTTCCTCGTGCCGTTCCGACCTCCCTGGCCTCTCTGGTACTACCTCAGGGCGTCCCCCGGGCGTCTGCGGTTATCACTGGCCGATGGTGCCGAGCGCGGGGTCGAATCTCCAATCTCCATGGGCGCCCGCCGTGGCGAACGGGGAGGCGCGGGCGCGACCCGACCTACAGCCACGTTTCCCAGCCGTCTCCTAGTCCTCTTAATTTCCCTCGTTGCGGCTCATGGCCGTTACAAATAGGCTCCGGTCATCCCTGGCAATCTTTCCTACGAACTTACATACTAATTAATCTAACGTTAGGACCCCTCCCCGCTCCGCGCGAGGGAGCATCCCCAAATTCCCCTCGGCTGAGCCCGTCCGGAAAGTGGACGCGACTTGTCACGTCACAATACACATAGGTGTTCTTATTATAAAACTTTTGACACATGTAGGGGAGGTAAAAAGATGAATTTAGAAATGTTCTGTTGCTGCCCAAAAACGGTTCTAAAGGGTGAAACCACCCTTCATATGTAGAGCGGCTTTTTGCTTTCCTCGGTATATTTCGGAAAGTATTCGAAATATCAAAAAATGTTTCGAATAAAAGTTTTATGGTAAAAACATCTCTATTTAACCACATTAATAAAATTTAAAAAAAAGAATTTTTTTCTAATTTTTAATCAAAATTATTTTTTAAAAATATTATTAATGTTGTTGAATAGAGGAGATTTTACTACAAAACTTTTATAAGAAACATTTTTTGATATCTCAAATATTTTTCGAGATATATCGAGAAAAGTAAAAACTGCTCTACATATGAGGAGTGGTTTTACCCCTTAAAACCGTTTTTGGGCAGCTACAAAAAATATCTAAATTCATCTTTTTATTCCTCCTACATGTGTGCGAAGTTTGATTAAAATCAGAATTTTCGAGTTCGCGAGGTTTCCTTGTAAGTGGTACACATTAGCAACAGAAATTTTCGGTTCCCACAACCGAAAGCTTTTGTTGATGTGAACAGCTTTTCAATTTGTGTAACAAGACTTTATGTTACTGCAACTGAAACTGAATTAACAAAGTTTCTGATTGCTACAACCGAGTTTTCTTTTCCGTATAGCTGAATATTCTGTTGTGGTGACAGCACATTAGTAACAGAAATTTTCGATTCTTCGAATCGAAAGCATTTATTGATGTAAACAGCCATTCAGTTAGTGCAAAAAGGCATGATGTTATTGCTACTGAATCTGTACCAACTGAATATTTCTGGTTGCTACAACCGAGTTGTTTTTACCGTGTAATTTTGTGTGTATATTTGATTTTATAATTCTGTAAGGAACTTTCTTCTATTGCATTATTTTACCGTATTTTTTGAAGATTATCGTAAAAAATGTTATATAGTCTACAATGAACCATTTTGTTTTTTACTACAGTTTATCTGTTATAAGTTTTATTAAATTGACTAGTTGCTATAAAACAACTCGGTTGTAGCAACCAGAAATATTCAGTTGGTACAGATTCAGTTGCAGTAACATCAAGCCTTTTTGCACAAACTGAAAGGCTGTTTACATCAACAAATGCTTTTGATTCGAGGAATCGAAAATTTCTGTTACTAATGTTCTGTTACCACAACAGAATATTCAGCTATACGGAAAAGAAAACTCGGTTGTTCCCACAACCGAAAATTCTATTAATTCAGTTTCAGTTGCAGTAACATAAAGTTTTGTTACACTAACTGAAAGACTGTTCACATTAACAAATGCTTTCGGTTGTGGGAACCGAAAATTTCTGTTGGTAATGTGATATCACTCAGGGTAGGTTAGGAGAGCACGAAGTCATTATACTGTTTCTGTTCTGCATTATACTCTTTCAAAAAATAAAAATGCAGAAAACAGTAAATGAATTCTTACAAGAGTGGCAATTAGAAACGTACTCTGACGTATTTAGAGGTAAATGTGATTTGAATTATATAAATAGCAAATCTATCGTTATAATCATCGTTCTAACCTATTTAGATAAAAACGCAACAATGTAATGCTTCCTTAAAAAAATAAAGAAGATTGTTTAAAAGAGAAAAAGCCGTGTGTCAAAATAACCAAAGAGGACAGTTCCGGTTAAATCAACAAAAAGAAGATAAAAACGCATTTTATATATATGTCATAAACAAACACATTTTTATTCTCTTCCTTCTAGACGCAGGAATTGATGAGGAAACGTTGCTGCTTCTAGAACCTGAAGATATAAATAATTTAATACCTAAAGAAGGACATCGCATCAAATTAAAGCACAAATTACTTTTATTAAAACGGCAGTTAGGAAAAGAGAACAATAATAATGAAGTATGAAAGTACCGATATTGTGTGTGTGTGTATGTGTGTGCCGATTTTCTTTTACATATTAATGAAACCATTTTTCTCGTCTATATTTCTAAGGAAACCGTTTCTCACACTGAGTTGTCTTGGTCTCAAGGAATTTTAGTAAATTCTATTTCTCTTGACACAGAGACCAATATTGATATGCAATTTGAGCCTGTGGTAATACCATATTTCTAACAACCAAATAACTCGATAGCACGAACCGCCATTATGGTTCCTATGAATGAATGGTTAGAATAGCAGAGAGTTCGCTTCTACTATCAAAACATTCGACATTACAAACCGAAATATTGTTGCAATGAACGAGACTCTTATCAGTAGCAGCATTAAAACTCGGTTGAGATAACCGAGTACAATTGTCTCATCAACGGAAATCTTCCAGAAGAATTTTTCTGTTGCTACAACCGAGTTTTCGTCTGGTTCCCAGGGAACAGAAAATTTCGATTGCCACAACCGAAATTCGGTTGCACGAACGGAATATTTTTTTCCGTGCACAATAAATAATAATCTAAGTGAGAAAAAGTCTGATTGAAAATAATAATTTTGATTGTAAGCTTTAAATAATAAAACATAACATCATACTATAATATAAAACCCGACTGTTTGTCTGTCCGTCCGTCCGTTTGTCCGCGAACTACTCATTCGTTAGTGGACCGAATTTTTATCAAGGGTACATGAAATAGGGGTAGAATTTCCCAGGGAGTGCCATAAAGTGTATAGTTTTTTGCTACCGATTTTCTGGAAACCGATTTTTTTAATTTTTCTAATTTTTCGAGAAATAATCGACCAAATTTGGAAAATAATCAACCAAATTTCAAAGAATTGTATATGAAACAGGGGTAGAATTTCCTGGGGAGTGCCATAAAGTGTATAGTATTTTGTTACCGATTTTCTGGAAACCGATTTTTTTTATTTTTTTAATTTTTCGGGAAATAATCGACCGAATCTCAAAGAATTATATATGAAACAGGGGTAGAATTTTCCGGGGAGTGCTGTAAAGTGTATAATTTTTTGTTACCGGACGTCTGTTTGTCTGTCTGTCTGACCGCGAACTACTCATTCGTTAGTGGACTGAATTTTTATCATAAAATTTTTATATAAAAAAATATATAATAAATATAAATAAATATATAATAAATATAAATAAATATATAATAAATATAAATAAATATATAAATAAATATATAATAATATAAATATAATATAATAATATAATAAAAATATAAGGGATAATATTAGGCATTTTCCTCCTACAACGAGAAACAAAAAAAAAGGTCCAATATCTGAAAATTGGCGGAAATTAGAAAATACACAACATTGAAAACTGATTTTAAAATTCTTAAAATTTTTCGAGAAATAATAAGTATTAATGAACAACATTTCTTTAATAATAATACTCATTTTTGAATAATTTACTGAATAAATAAAGTAGTTTAAAGAAAAACGACTCCCGGGCGAAGCCCGGGACACCAGCTAGTATATAATTAAGTTAACTTTAATTTAAATTCATACTATTTTAACCTTACTTATCATGTCTTATAATTATCTTCCCTAAATAAACATTTTAAAACATAGTAAAACTGAAATAACACTAACAATTCACAGTATAAAACATGTGTTTATTGTTAAAAAATGGCTAGGTTTATTGTGTACACACTCCTAACCATTTGACATTGTTTTAAAAAAATGGAAATTGTGGCTAACTTTAAAAATAACTTATAAGTCATCTTATACAGTATGTAGCCAACTAAATTCATGAACTGTATGCAAAAACACAGATCTCCAACTGAATAATTGAGAGAGATATAAGCTTTGACAAAATTTACATGGTTCATTGTTGAACTACCTACCCTACATATATATACATATAAAGTGCAGTATTTTTGTATTAAGCAAATATTGTCACAGCTCTCTGTCAAGACATATGTCCAAATTAAGTAATATTTTCAATTTGTTATTGTTTTTTATATCAAGTCGATCACTGCCCTCTTTATTTTTGTGCGTACTTTAATCGCGCAAAAGAATTATTAGAAAATGCCTGAGGAATATGATGGTAGACACAATAATAATAGATGTAATAGTGCAGTACTACTATATACCTTAACCTTTATTTTAGATGACAAAAATATTTGACTCGTACCAGTCAATTACAATCTTTACTTTTCGTCTTACAACGTGAGTGTGAGATACGTAATAATCTAATCGAACAACGACCATAACGCACGTTGTACGTGAGAAAGTGGATTCTAAGACACTAGCGCATATTTTAACCGCGCCACCTGAGCTGTTGTTGCCTTCCAATAAGAATTTTGCAATTCTATAAAGCCAATTTAATGGAATATAGATCTTTTAAAATAATGTCCATTGTCCATACTTATTCTTACTCGGCCAAGAGTTAAAGCACATGTCATGTTTGTAACGACACGATCTTGAATTTTCTCCTCTCGGGAATAATAAATACTGAAAGCAGTACAATTCAATTATTATATTTCTCTTTTTAATAATATAATGTAATAATATAGAATTAAATTCTATGTTTTTCTAGTAAAATACACTACCAGCGGAAATTAAAGCATCACCGTTGCGCGGTTGAAAAATAGGCCAATTTCAAATAAGTGTAACTTCGGCAAAAATAATCAAAATGAGATGATTCAAGAAACATTTTACAGTTTTAAGTCTTCTTTTCAGATCAGTCTTTAGATTACGATTTAACTGATTTTTCACAGAGCCACAGGGATTTAAATAGAGATCCGTTACACGTAAAATTTTAGACTAACTTTGCAAACTTCTTTGCCATTTTTTAGCACTCGTACACAAACTCGATTTACAGTATTAAAAAGAATAAATCTTTACCTTTAATTTACGTAGGGGAGACCGGGGCGAAGTCGTCACTATTTTTTCGGTGCCGATTTTTAACAACAAAACAAATAATTTTAGTAAAATGTGGTATACCGTTGTAAAGAGTGAATCCTTGGCTACAAAATTTATACAGACATTTTTGGTTTACGTCGCTTTGTTCAACTGGTATAGAGTGAAAATGACAAAGGTGCAAAAATTTAAATGTGAAAATTGCAGGGGCGGAGTCGTCACTCCATTCTCGGACTGAATTTTAAATGAAAATTCATAATTCCGATCTTACAAAATGATAGGATACATTTTATTAATTATTTTTTAATAGAAAAATGGAAACATTAATTAAAAACACGATGGCGGAAAATAATTACAAGAAAAGCGCACACACTTATGTGCCCTACGCTCGCACGTTTCTCGTCAGCTCTATTCTGTCATCTCTGAGCACACGCAGCACATATTATCCAAATCCTCGCCGGAATCCGACCACTGCTGCTACTTTGACTTTGATTTTCGCCGGAAGCCTCCATGATATGGCTTGGTGACGACTTCGCCCCGGACACAAGTTTCAAGTTTGGTCGCTCATAAAATATTAGAAATCAATGAAAATAAAAAAACTTCACTGGATTTGCGTTCAGCATGCATTACTCTTTAGAATTACTTACTTTAAGATTCGGAGACACAATAATATTTAAGATATTAAAAATTTTTGACGCGCAAAAAATTTTACTTTCGACCTCCGAAAACACGTTTGCCTCGATAAGAATCACAACATGGCACATAACCTCACTAAACTCCGTTGGTCACGTGAGCACCATAAGCCGCGTTTACAGTATTAATGGTGAGTTTACACAACATACAGATTTCGAGATAATTGCAATGACGGCTCCGCCCCGGTGACGACTTTGCCCCGGTCTCCCCTACTTGCTAATTGTTGTGCGATTTTTTCACCAAGTTATTTATTGTTGAACTAAAAATTATTTTTTAATTTTGACTGTTCACAGAAGACAAACGGATCAGATCACTGCTTAAAGTGTGTTAATAACTGTGATATAGAGAATAAATTTTGTTACGTTTAGATTTTTTTAACCGACTTCAAAAAGGAGGTTCTCTCTGTATTCGGCGAATATATATGTATGTCCGCGATTTTCTCTGAAACTACTGGACGGATTTGGATGCGGTTTTCACTGTCCTATAGAGCAATCCCCCAGGAAGGTTTTAGTTCATAAAATATCGTGTTAGAACATCAAGTACGGAGCAATAAGGAAATATGCGATAATAATTATAAGCAACCATTAAATTATTATTTTTTATTCATATTAATTTAATAAAGCACTAAAAAAATATAAAATAAAATATTTTTTTTAATAGAACCGACTTCAAAAAAAGCTCTAAAAAGTATTTAAAAAAATTGAAAAAAGCTTTAAAAAGTATGAAATAATACTTTTAAGAATCCCTTTCAATTTTTTGAAATCGTCGCAAAATTAATAATACTTTTAAGAATTCCTATCAATTTTTGAAATCGGAGCCAAATTAATTTAGTAATTATTAATTTGGCGCCGACTTCAAACAATTGAAAGGGATTCTTAAAAGTATTATTAATTTTGCGCCGACTTTAAAAAATTGAAAGGGATTCTTAAAAGTATTATTTTATACTTTTTAAAGCTTTTTTCAATTTTTTTTCAATTTTTTAAATCCTTTTTAGAGCTTTTTTTAAAGTCGGTTCTATTTAAAAAAAATTTTTTTAATAGAGCAAATTCTGCACAAGTACGTAGGCATAGAGTAAGTACGGGAATCTGCAGTCCCGCCATTCCCGAATTACCGAGTGCGTAGTCCGTACTAAACCGGGGCGCTTAATTTAAGAAATTATTAAAACTTCAACTTGCAATATCTCACTTAATATTAAAGATATCCAAAAACTTTAAAGAACTTTTTAACACAGTTATTTATATAGAATATACGATTTTTTTATGACATACAGCAATCAAACACCCTGTATATCGTGTTAAATGTGAACGTGTAAATCGTTCAATTTTCAACCTTACGTTTCGTTTAAAGTTTTACATAGAAAGCGTACTTGTGTCAGGAAAATAATAAATAAGTACATTTCAAAGAGGAAACTTGCAGCTTTCTATTCGTTTTTGAACGAATGTCGAACACTGATCCGTTCATCTTCTACGAGCAATAAAAAATTAGATGATGATTTTTGCTTTAACAATAAATAACTCAGTGAAAAAAAATCACACAACAATCAGCAAGTACGCAAATTAAAGGTAAAGATTCATTCTTTCGAATACTATAAGCTGAATTTATGTATAACTGCTCAAAAATGGCACAACAGTTCGCAAAGTTGATCTAAAATTTTACGTGTAACGGATCTCTATTTGAATCTCCGTGGCTCTGTGAAAAATCAGTAACGTTATTATCTAAAGACTGAAAAATAGAGACTCAAAGGTGTAAAATGCTTTTTGAATTGTCTCGATCATTCTGATCACTTTTGCCGAAGTTACACTCATTTGAAAATGGCCTATTTTTTGGCCGCGCGAAGGTAGTGCTTTAATATCCGCTGGTAGTGCATTATACATAATTATAACATTAACATTTAGAGATAACATCAGTATTATTGTGATAATGTTACTTGTGAATTCTACACATGATAAACCTAAAAATCCTAAATAATAAAAGATATTACTTTATAGTTACTTACATTTGTATCTGAATATCGACTCCCCCATTCTTCTCGTTGTAAAGGTCTCATTACCATTCTCGAACTCCCGACGGAAGTTACTTGTGAAGACGAAGCAGATGTCTCTTCATACTCGATTATTTCCTGAAAGCAGTACAATTTAATTAATAACAGTTCTCTTCTTAATTGTGTAATGCAGAAGCATAGAATTAAATTTTATGACTCTTCAGAAAGATATTATACTTAAATAAAAATAATATTTATAGAAAATAATATACTATTATTATATAGATACTGATAAATGATTTATAAAAATGCTAAAAACAATAAAAAATCAAAAGATACTACTTACAAGGAAAGGTTCTTACGTGTCCCTCTCCGATTTTAATGAAACTTGTTGGGTTTGTAGAGGTGGTTGAAATATTCGATATATACATTTTTTATCGGTTATTAAACATGTTTAAGGGGCGAAATTAGCCTTCGAAAATTGGCTAAATTTTCGTTTTCTGACTTTTTAAAAATTAATTTTTATAACAGTGGATAGCTTCCGAAATTCTGTACATTTTGTGCATTTCAGAAATTACGCTATAATGCTTAGTTCAGAAGTTATAACTAAAAAACGATAAATTGGCCGATTTTCGAGGGCTGATTGTACCTCTTAAACATGTTTAATAACCGATAAAAAAATTCGTATCGAATATTTTGAGTCCCTCTACAAATCCACCAAGTTTTATTAAAATTGGAGGGAGACACCTGGAAGCCTTTTCTTGTTAGTTTTTTGCTGTAAGAGCTGTACCTTCTTTTCAGAATCTTGTAACTCTGGTGGTACCTCTTTCATATTTTGAACGTCCTCATCTAATTTGTGCGAACTGCCAATCTGTTCGCACGCGATTGAATCCTGACTATCCTGAATATACTGAATATCCTGAAAGCAGTACAATTTAATTAATTACATTTCTCTTCTTAATTATGTAACGCACGAGGTAACGCAGAAACATATAATTAAATTTTATGACTCTTCAGAAAGATATTGTACTTAAATGAAAATAACACTTATAGAAAATAATATACAAGGTGTAACAAAAAGGTCGTCCGCTACTTTAAGGGTGAATAGTACACATCAACATAATAAAAAAAGTTCCTATCAACATAGGTCTGCAAATAATTTCCCACCGAGTTATGAACATTACAACTTTTGAGCTTATAAATTCGGTTTATTAACGAACAGAATACGTTTTAAGTTGTCAAAATACGCACAAAAATTAAAGAAGAAGTGACACCCTTACATGACCAATACATAGTTCGATTTGTTTCCTCATGTTCGCCCTAATACGTTCAAAGATACCAGGCATATTACGTATTTCTGCACATCCATCCTGTATACGCGTTGGTACCAAACAAACCGAACAATATAATCTAGAAGGCTCACAAGATTAAAATCAATTACAAAAATAAAGGAGCATCGAGCCGTAACAAGGTGTAAGCGTTAATATATTCCAACTTAATATAAAAAAATACAAACGTTTCGGTTCAACATCGAACCATCTTCAGTGTCTTACAATTTAGAAACGCAATAAATTAAAATACGCACGACATATTATTAAAATCCGGATTACATTTAGAGAATTAAGATATTTCGTTCGTTGTGTCCAAAGTACGTCAAACTGTAAATTAATTCATAGCGAATCAGTAAGGTGTGTTAACGGTATAAGTTAATAAGTTAATACGTACATCGGAGAATTTTTCGTTAGTGATGCGAAACTTTGTAGGGTCTGCATTGTCGATGTGTTCTAACGTGTACTAACAATGATATGACAAAATACTCGGCGGCGAGAGAACGGGACCTTGTATATATAGACAAAAAGGCAGGAAAGGAAGGCGAAAGAAAGGAGGGAAGGAGGTGGGAAAAGAAGCTAGTGAGGGAACAAATTCAAAACCGAGAGATATCCCTCCGGAAGAGATTCCGTATCATTTTGTTTGTTTAACGGAGATGTCTGTCGTTTAATGTGTATCATTTCCGAGATTAATCTCTTCCGAAGTGACGTCTCAACGTCCAAAATCTCAACGTTTTCCCAGTCAAACTCATGGTCAGTCTGCAAGCGATGGCACGAAATGACTGAAGGGGAACCAGAGTTCTTTTTAATGTCCGATCTATGTTCTTTGACTTTTTGGTTTGTAATTGTCTTTTACTTTGGCCCATATAAGTTACCTCGCAATCTCTACACGGAATTTTATATACGATGTTGCTGTGGGCTAGCTTATCTAAATTGTCTTTACCAGTTTTTATGAACCTTCTTAGGGGGTGTGCCACAGAAAACGTAACCTCTGCATTTTTTACGAATTTTTTGAATTTCTCCGACGTGAATCTGACATAGGGAACTGTGAAATATTTAATGTTGTTTGATTCAAGAGACATATCAACCCTTCTTTTTTTCTAAAAGAATTGTGTTAATCTCTTTTTTATGGACGAAAAAATGAACGATAAAAGATAGCCGTTTTCTAATAGCATTTGGATAATAAGGTTAAAATTCTTAATGTGGAATTGTGGATGAGAAATCGTCATGATCTTATCAACAAGCCCGAAAATGACACCTTTTTTATGGGAGATTGGATGGTGTGAATGGTAGTTTAGGACATCTCCCCGAAAAAGTAGGTTTATGGTACCAATCAAATGTGAAACTCCCATCTCTCAACATCACCGTGACATCCAAGAAGTTAAGAGTATTGTTTTTACTAATTTCAATTGTGAACTGTAATCTACTATGCTGTGAATTAAAGATTTCTAAAATCTGTTCAAAATATTCAGGTGGAGTTGCCATAAAAATATCGTCTACATATCTGCGATAAAGTCTAACATAAAGTAACAATTTTATTGCCTTTGTCTCTATGTCCTGCATTGTAATGTCAGCAATAATTGGTGAGAGAGGAGAGCCCATAGGTGCGCCAAAAATTTGTCTATATATACGATTATTGAAAACAAAAAAAGTGGATGAGTTTAACACTAGGCGGACAGCTAATAGAAATTCTTCTTTAGGTATATGGGTTCCCTCGCGAATACAGTCCCATCTTTTTTCTATGCTATTAATAGCTAATTCCAAAGGAACATTAGTGAATAAAGAAACTACATCCAACGAAATCAGTTTATAATTTGATTCCAGTGTGATGCCGCTTAACTCACTCACCAACTGGGAACTATTGTTTAAATGCGTGGTCGGAAATGTAATATTATTATAGATAATGTTGTGTAAAAAAGAAGTTAATCTATATAGTGGACTATTCATTGATGAGACTATAATCCTGAGTGGACACCCCGGTTTATGTATTTTCGGTAGACCATACGCTCTAAGAAGAACACCGTCTGTTGTAAGTAGGGCTCTGTATTCCTGTTCCGATATGAATTTCATCTTCTTCCATCTCATAAGTAAGTCCCTCAGATCATTGGTCATCTTTCTTAAGGTCATCTATCTTTTTTGACTACAGTGTACGTCTCCGGGTCTGCCAGTGTTTCTTCCATTCGCCTAACATATTTATCTCTATCAAGAGCTATGGTGTGCCCTTGTCCGCTCGCGTAAAAAAAATGTTCGGATAGTCTTTCGTAAATTCGTTGGTGGCTTTCCACCAACCTAACAGCATTCTGTCAACGGGATTTACATATATCTGGTTTTTATAGAGATCGTTGACAATGGAAATAGATTGGTTTCTGATCGATTGGCAAACTTCTTCCTTATATTCTTTATATTGTAAAAGATTCTTTTCAATGTGTTTTATAAGTTCAACCACTACTTTTTCTTTACTTATTTTAGTGACCGGCATGTTGAACCGGTCGCCGAGTTGTAATAACGAAATAACATCATCCGGAATGTTAGTGTTGGACAGATTATGAAACCATTTTTTATGGTGGTTCTCAAGAGGGACCTCTAAATCGAAATCATTAGGAGAAATAACCATCCTGTGTACTTCTGACTCAATGTTGGTAGGAGCCTTAAAAGAATAGGTAGTGTTTGATGGTGAACTCAAGGTGGAAGAACTATAATATATAATCGGTTTTAAGTTCCGTTTCACAATATTATTTTGTTTATGTATTAGCCAATCTATTTTTTTGTCAATTCTAATATTTTCAGACCTCCAAACTCTATTGTTTAAAGTTTCTTGACATAATATAAATTCGTTATACACGTATGAAGGTAACAATGTCGATAAATATTTTGTTCTCTCGAGTATTTTGTTTAAAAGAAAAAACGAATGTTTATAAGCGTCTCTTAATTCTAAACGCATGACCCGTTTTATATGACAATGGTTTGACTTCTTAAGTATGTTTCTATAATTCTCTTGATATAGATGTACTGAGTTAACCGATAAAAAGCTAAGATGCGGAGAAACTAAATTGTGTCTAATACACAACGAACGAAATATCTTAATTCTCCAAATGTAATCCGGATTTTAATAATATGTCGTGCGTATTTTATGTTAATTTATTGCGTTTCTAAATTGTAAGACACTGAAGATGGTTCGATGTTGAACCGAAACGTTTGTATTTTTTGATATTAAGTTGGAATATATTAACGCTTACACCTTGTGTGTTACGGGTCGATGCTCCTTTATTTTTGTAAACCGAACAATGTATTGTTCATGCAAGAATGTCATTTTAAACATCTTTAATTTTTGTACGTATTTTGACAACTTAAAACGTGTTCTATTCGTTAATAAATCACCAAATTTAAGCTCAAAAACTGTAATGCCCATAACTCGGTAGAAGATCATTTGCAGACTTATGTTGATAGGAACTTTTTTCATTATTTTGATGTGTATAACTACTGATGTGTTCACCTTTAAAGGATAACTTTTTTGTTACACCCTGTATTACTGTGATATAGATATAGATAGATAAATTATAAAAAATCTGAAAACTATAAAAAATAAAAAATACCACTTATTGTCTGTAATAGTCACTTTATAACGTTCTCTTTCGCTGCAGGAGCTTTACCTCGTCTTCTAACTCTGATAATGATGACGTTGATGATGATGACGACGATGATTCTGAAGTAGGATGCTCCTCTGGTCTTTCATTCATATTTTGAATAAAATCAGTATTGTTATTAATATAATCTTCCTCTTCCATTTCGTTAGCGCTTGGAAATAGTATCCACTGAAGATATTACAATTAAATTAATTAATTGACACCCTTTTTATTAAATATGATGCAATGTAGAATTAAATTCTGTAACAAAACATATACAATACATGTATATATAGCATACATTGCATAGTTTTATCATACAATTGATCAATGTCAATATATCTATATACAGAGTGTCTCTGCACTTACCCGGGAAAAAAAGATTATATATAATTATATATAATTATATATAAATATATATGATTATATGTGATTATATATGAAATTTGGTGCTTCATATAAAATTATATATGGGTCCATATATCATTATATATGGGCATATATAATTCCAAATATAACTAGATATGAACAATAGATCATATATGCACTCATGTATGGATACATATAAGATATGGAAGTATATATAACCGTATATGATTATATATGATTATATATAATTATACGGACGATTAAAATATATTAAAATATATATATGGGCAGATCCATTACTTTTCGACCAAAGGTTGCGGGGGTGGGTCACCGATTTTGATGCCGATTTTTTCCTCGAAAGTACACTAGAAAAGGAGATGATCCTGAAAATTTGAGCCCGATTCGATCAAATCCGGCCGCTGGAGAATTTTTTGAATTTTGAAAAAAGTCGATTTTTCAGTCATTTTCAAAAATTTATATCTCAGCTTCTATATAACTTAGAGACTCGTTTGAGGCCGCATTCTTTTCTGTAAACCCTCTACTTTTTAGGAAAAAATTGGTCATTGGTTTACACTCAAGTCCGGCTTCACGGCGAGCTGCTAACTAAACCACTGTTTTAGAGAAATTTTGCCTATTTTTGAAATGCTGTCATATCTACAGTTTTCGAAGTAGAGGGTTGATCAGCAGCTGATATTTTTTGTTCAGGTATACTCTGAAGAAATCTACCCACTTTTTACTTGATTGCTTCTATTTCGTTAAGTTATGGCCATCTAAAGCCGATCGATTTTCGAAAAATCGCCATTTTCAGATAGCCAGAACTTTTTTCTTTCAACTCGAAATCCTTTGAAATTTTCAGGGAATATACTTCATTATATCCTTAAACAACCCTGAAAATTTCAATTTTGGAATAGAAGTGGTTTCCGAGTTATGAAGTTTTTAAAATGTCAACTTTTCGATTTAATATGACATTTTTTGTGGTTTTATCATCAATTTTGTAAATTTAATGTAAATAATTGATATTTTTCGGAAAATATATTCGAAAATAAGGAAGCAAAACGGATTGTTTGAGAAAATTGAGGGAAAAAATTAATATTTTTTATTTTGATTTATTTGTTTAAAATTGTTCAAAGTTTATAGTACTAACGTTAATACTGTTATTTTTAATGTTTATTGTTAAAGATGGTACAGTTTTATATGATAGTTCTCAAATACTTTGGAAATTTGTATTCAACATATTATTAAAAGAAATGAACAAATATTTACTTTTTAAAAATTTTAAACAAATAAATCAAAATAAAAAATATTAATTTTTTTCCCTCAATTTTCTCAAACAATCCGTTTTGTTCCGTATTTTTGAATATATTTTCCGAAAAATATCAATTATTTACATTAAATTTACAAAATTGATGATAAAACCACAAAAAAATGTCATATTAAATCGAAAAGTTGACATTTTAAAAACTTCATAACTCGGAAACCACTTCTATTCCAAAATTGAAATTTTCAGGGTTGTTTAAGGATATAATGAAGTATATTCCCTGAAAATTTCAACGGATTTCGAGTTGAAAGAAAAAAGTTCTGGCTATCTGAAAATGGCGATTTTTCGAAAATCAATCGGCTTTAGATGGCCATAACTTAACGAAATAGAAGCAATCAAGTAAAAAGTGGGTAGATTTCTTCAGAGTATACCTGAACAAAAATATCAGCTGCTGATCAACCCTCTACTTCGAAAACTGTAGATATGACAGCATTTCAAAAATAGGCAAAATTTCTCTAAAACAGTGGTTTAGTTAGCAGCTCGCCGTGAAGCCGGACTTGAGTGTAAACCAATGACCAATTTTTTCCTAAAAAGTAGAGGGTTTACAGAAAAGAATGCGGCCTCAAACGAGTCTCTAAGTTATATAGAAGCTGAGATATAAATTTTTGAAAATGACTGAAAAATCGACTTATTTCAAAATTCAAAAAATTCTCCAGCGGCCGGATTTGATCGAATCGGGCTCAAATTTTCAGGATCATCTCCTTTTCTAGTGTACTTTCGAGGAAAAAATCGGCATCAAAATCGGTGACCCACCCCCGCAACCTTTGGTCGAAAAGTAATGGATCTGCCGATATATATATATATATATATATATATATATATATATATATATATATATATAAATGTTTCATATACAATTTGATATGATTATATATGAGTTCATATAATTTATATATAAATTATATATAAGAAGCATTTATCCATGTAGATTATATATGATTATATATAATCATATATAAACTTTAAATTCGAATTATCCAATAGATGGCATTCAATAGGATTCGTTTCTCGTATTTAAAATTTGACGAACAATGATATAAAAAAGGTATCAAGAGACACGGCACTGTCTCACGTCAAGATGTGTCAAGTTATATTATATGGAATAAATCATTTCACTTTTGATTCTACAGCTTTTGAAAAAATATACATCTTAATTTATCAATGCTTTATTATCGAAGTTAACAGTTGATTTTTAATATATATTGACTATATATGGTCATATATAATTATATATATTTACATATGTATAATATCATTATATATGTTCATATATGCTTATATATAATTATATATAACCCTATTTCCTCCAACGTTTTTTCCGCCCCTTTAATCCTCGCATCATAACTCACGAACGAATTGACGAAATTTAATGTTCCAAAGCGCAAATTAAAGCTACTACTTTTAGCTTTAATTTGCGCTTTGGAACATTAAATTTCGTCAATTCGTTCGTGAGTTATGATGCGAGAATTAGAAACTCGTAGAACACGAAAGGGCATGGTTGGAGGAAATAGGGATAATTATATATGATCATATAGAGACAAAATTCATATATAATTGTATTATATATAATCATATATATTTATATATAATTATATATAATCTTTTTTTCCCGGGCAGTGCCGAAACTGGCTTTTAGCACATGAAAACAATTAGTCGAAAAAATGTGTAATAAACATATGTCCGAATCCAAACGGTTTCGAAGTTATGGGGTATTGAAGTTGCTTATCGTAAGAAAACATAAATTGAAGTAAATTTTGTTTTAAAAAAAGTGTTACAACCTAGCAGTGGAATTTTTAGCTGCTGACTTCCTTATTTAACATACAAAGTGGCAGCGTAGAACAACCTGTTATAAAGTTAATAAGTAAAATTGAAGATTTGGTATGTATCGCTTACTACGTAAGGTTATAGTATATAAAGTTGTCTTTGTAGTAAATCTACTTCACAAATTCTCAGTTGCTTTTTGTTGCATGTAAAACTAAGATAGAATTTCAATGTAATCTACTTAGTGAGTGTCATATGGTGTACATTTCTATTGTAAATGATAAAAAGATAAAAATAGTAATGTCGGACAAGACGAGATAATTTATAATCCGTCACTTTTTATTAATATTTTAAGAATTTTATTTTATACTGTGACACTGTAAGACACAAGCTGTTTTATTTTTACTAATTATTATTAATTATTTATTACTATTACTATTTATAATTACTATTTATTATTAATTATTTACAACAGCCCTCACCTGACGCAACCAGGTCCGTAGCCGTCGGGGCTAAGTTTTACAAAAAAAAAAAGTGTTTGTTGGACGCCAACCAATTTTTACAAAATTGGTAAAGAAATACACAACACTCAAGAGTGGATAACTGGAGGAACCTTCCAGATATGACTGAATTAAATCCAATATATATATATATATAAAAAAAAGTATTTGTTGGACGTCCAACGTTTAAAAATTGGTTGGCGTCCAACAAATACTTTTTTTTTTGTAAAACTTAGCCCCGACGGCTACAGACCTGGTTGCGTCAGGTGAGGGCTGTTGTAAATAATTAATAATAAATAGTAATTATAAATAGTAATAGTAATAAATAATTAATAATAATTAGTAAAAATAAAACAGCCTGTGTCTTACAGTGTCACAGTATAAAATAAAATTCTTAAAATATTAATAAAAAGTGACGGATATATATATATATATATATATATATATATATATATATATATATATATCTTATATTAATGATATATATTATATTAAATAGTTAAATTATGACTCAGGCAGGAGGATACAGATTTATTAATTACTTACAGTTGCCGACAGGAACTTCTTCTCGACAAATTCTTATCAAATATATATATATATATATATATACAATATAACTTTGGTGATACAATACAGCTTCGACGATATTCCACAATCACTTTATTCAGTGATAGATTTAGTAATGAACGGCGATCCGACTAATCGGGGGAACGACTTCTGGAATTACAAGAATTAATGTGTACAGTAACACAGCTTTCTGCAGAGTGAGCTTTCTGGCAATCCGGTTCTCCGGCAAAGGCCTAGCATAGGCCGCTTTATTAGTTGGCGCGTGCGCGTCTCGTTAATTTTGCCGGTAGGCCTAATAATTCGGACCTCGAATATTCGGGCTGTTCGGGCATCCTCGTCAGATTCCCAGCTTTCTCCGGTAACAGCTGGTTCGGCGTCTTTGTCCGTCTTAGGGTGCCGTCCCATGCAGGACGGAATTTCGGAAAACGGAATCTCGGAATCATTCTGATTGGTTAGCCCCATGGGGCACAGTACAAGCCCCATGGGGCTAATCTGAGTGTATCTAATATCGCTATCTTTTCCTTGCTCTTACAATCAGCCTGACATGGGTCGTTTTCCCACCGATAGTTCATATCGTATCTCGTTTACTTTAAGCTTTTCAAAATAATATTACGTTTCCTGCTCGCCTGAGTCACTCTAAGCATCAACATAACACATTATACAGAATAGGTAATAATATTATACATATTCGAAGGGACGGGCTAATTATGAACCGAGCGCGGTAATCCGTGCGCAAATCTTTCTTGAAAATTCTTTATTTATCGTACGTTTCGGTCCTATTTTGGACCATCTTCAGCAACTAAATGTACAACGAATTTACATGAACGTGGATTATTATATATCGTGTCGTTTCTATAAAAATTTACATATGTATTTTGATTACTTTGGCGCGGTCCCATGCACGGTCCTCAAGGACGGACTATCACGGTGAGCCTCCTTTTGGTGCAAGCCGTAAGAGGTGTTTACTTGCATGTTATGTGTGCTAATCCTTATGAATAAAATGGATTTGAAATATTTTAATTGCTTAGAATTGAAAAAGAAATATTATATATATATGTGTATATATATATATATATATATATATATATATATATAATGTAAATTTATTATGTAATATTACTGTAGAGATATAATCAATTATATTAAATATATAATACGTTATAAATATATTGTAAACACTTTCATTTAAAACGCATCGTTAATTTATAATTTTTATAATTAAATTACGATTTTCGACGTGTTTAAAGCATTATTCTTTCATTTGTAATAATGATCGAGCTATTGATTTAATATGCCTTTTTGTATTTTGGCGTTAAGAGAAAGTTTCTGGGTATTGAACATTCTACTGGTTAACAAAGAATGTCATTTTCTTTTCAGTGTATTCATTGCCTCTTTTCTTATTTCAGTTTATTTGCATTGTTAGAAATATTTCTATTATTTTTTTCTAGTTTATTCAGCATTTTGATTTGCATTCACTTTGGTTAGAAACTAAAAGAGATTCGGACCGTCAGTTTCAACTTTGAAATTTTCACTTTTACAATAGTAATACATGTGCCGGTATGCTAATGCGGTTATACCTCACATCCTGTGCCTTTGTCCCTCCCCTTTTCTTGTTAGAAGAAAAGCGAAAAAATTCTACGTGACAAATCCTGACCCAACGTCAGGTAGGTGCATTTTTAAAGGTATGCAGGGTGATTTCAAGCAACCTTATTGTTCCTAAATGTCAGTATATATATATATATATATATATATATATATATATATATATATACACACACACATATATGCTTCCGCAGTTAAGAGATTAAATATATTTATATGCATACTATGTATTGTTATTCTTATGTTAAACAAAAAATTATATTTCAAGAGATCGCTGCGTAAAAATAAATTACTACATGTTATTGATAAACATCCTCAACTAATCTGTTTCAGGTGAAAAGTTCGCACATCTAACTTATTTCCAAGATCCAATCTTTGTGTCAAACATTATAAATCTGATAGAAGAGCGTAAAAGTCATTTTAAAGAGTTGTCAGATATTTTTACAAAGCGATTTGGAAGAAGTCAAACTTAGGTGACCAATTGATGAATCAAAGATATCAAATGTGATGCAAGACATATAATTATCTGCATAATTTTTCGAATAATATTATTTTTATTTATTATTACCGTTTGTAAATAATATTTTATTTATTTTTAATTATTTCTAATACTTTTTAATATTTTTATAATATTTAGTATTTTATTAATAGTCTGGAAGCTATTGATAAAATTATCTATGACATATTACTGTTGTGTAATTAACAAATAATTTATATAGTATTATAGATTTGATGTTGTTTAATATCCTTCGTAAAATATCTTTTATAAACGCACTGAACGTACTTTGGTTTATTACATTTGATATAGAGCGAATAAATTTTTTAAATTAAGTATATAATACTTAGTAGACATTGTGTAATAGTATTATTTGCTAATAGAATACTTAAATTTCAATATAAATTTTTATTATAATCGTTGATAGATTTTGAACAAAAGACATGAAATAATGGCGTTGCTTTGTAATAAGAAGCTTTATCTCTAAACAGTAGTTATTATTATCTATAGAATAAAAATTGTATTTCTGTTGAATCTTCAAAATTTAATATTGTTCATAATTTTTTTTATTATTTTATACATTGCATGTATTTTCGTCTATTTTAAATAAATTAATTTTTCGGAATATGATGTATCATGTATGAATATTTTGTATCACTTTTGTAGATCACACATTTCAAACGCAATATTGAAAGATATTATGTATTTCTATCGTTGTTAAAGAACTTGACGAGGTTGTTTATAATATAATATATTATAAACACAGATTCCATATACATATCGGATTCTTATTATTTTTCTCTGTGTATGCTTCATTTATTTATTATAGTTAGCTGAAACTATTTTTATATTGTAAGTATAAATTAATACATATTCTGTTAACGTTGAAATATTGAAATAATCTGTTTCAAGTCAAGCGCAAGAAATATGTTTACTTTTAAATCAGATTTTATATTATTTTTACGTATTATTATTATTTCTAAAAGTCTTTGAACAATTTTAAATTTTTTATGTTATTTGTAAATATTTTTGTAACATTTCGTTTGTATTAATAATTCCAACTATTTTAGTACAATTTCGAATTCTTGTGATATATATATATATGACACATAACTTACTGCCATCTGATTGGTAGTAAAGTATGCACGTGCTTTATAATTTTTACACTACTGTATCTCTTTAAATATTTTTATAACTTTGAAGCAAAATATACTGAATATAATATAAAATTGACAATTTATATAGTACAATTATAATATATATCTTAGACTAAATTAAATTTCTCTTATTAATTTTATGTGAATTTCTGAAATCAAATGGCTATAATTTGGCGGTTATAATTTATACAATATAAATATATTTTTTCAAAAAATGTATTAAAGTTGTTTTAATTATATAAGTTTAACTTTTAATAAGCTCCTTATTTCCAGTCGTTTATAACTCCAAAAACTCTATGGGTCTCGATGTTTGTTATCGGGAAGGAAAAATTCAAAATTTTGTAAGAGACATCTTCTATATCGACACATGGTCTTACAGTATTTAATGATAAAATATCGCAACTCTGACTGATCAACGTCCGGCCCAAATCCCTAAACCAAGGTCGGTAAATGACGCGTCGGTAGCGACGCTACATAGTCATTTACCGACCTTGCTCTAAACCTAGAAACAAATTGAAATTAGGGGAGTATATTCTTTCTATGACGTAAGCACTCACTAAGAAGCGATTTTTAGAAATTCAACCCCTATAAGAGAGTGAAAAGGGGTAAAATGTGTGTTACAGTAGCGAAGCACGGTATCAGGCTAATGTATTATACAGGTATTATCTGACTGATTCAAAGAAGTGCAACTGACAAAAACGACTTCTCAATATTAAAAACAAACACATATTTGATCTATGATCTTCCTGTAGATATCTTTGTTCACATATATTCAAAAATATTCAAAAAAATGTGTAACAATGGTACGAGTCGAACAGTTCCGTATGTAACAGGCACTGTATTTACATGACATATCTATCAAAACATCAGAGATTGACATTGTAACCAGTATTCGGTGTTCTTTCGAGATGGTCGGACGGGTCGAACGGCAGTTACGCTCACCTATCCTTGATATTAACGGCTTTCGTAGCGATAGCCACGAATTAATTGCTGCAAAGAACTTCATCTTAATCAGCATACAAGTGTAATATACAAAGTAAGTCAATAAGAGCAATAATAATTAATTAGGTATTTCATTGAAAATATAAAGAAATATATAAAACGTAATTCAAAATAATTTCGACAGACAAAACACGATAAAATTTAGCTTTATTTTTTCGACAAGGATTCCTATTGTTTAATTTTTCTGTCCGTGCAATACATATAACAAATACGTATAACAAAATGTTTTTTACTTCCGATGAAATATTCTATATAGTCAAATATACATATACAAATCAAATATACTTATATCACTTTATAGATGCACAAAATTCTTCTCGAAAACTGAAGAGAATAATTTTCTTTTAATTCTAAAAAAATATAAAAATAACAGAATAAATTGATTGTAAGCACAACAAGATATATCCAATATTCTATAAAAAAATATTCAAAATTTTCCACGAAGTAGGTCTTATATGTAATCTTCTTGATAAAAGTTGGAATTATCTCTTTCCTTTCCTTTTTTTTTCCTCTGTTCCTCCGATTTTTGATAAAAATTGATATTAAATTTCAATAACATGTACCGCATTGTACTATTATTTGTTTTCTTTTTAACGAAAAATTACAGAAACCTAAGACGACGAGTACTAACATGGAATTCTCAAAATTGTTATTACATATCGGCCTAATATTGGCCACAATTATTACGGACTATATTATCGCTGAAGATCCAAAATATATCTATCGTTTACCCGTGAACGCAATACCAGTCGATTATAACATTAGTCTGATTATTCCGCATCTCAAAGAAGGCAACACTTTTCACGGTGAAACCAGTGTCACCGTCAACATTGTTTACGCATCCTTTTACATAAGCTTGCACTCGAAAGAATTAGAAATAAATAAAACGGCGACAACGTTGACGAACGACACTATAATCTATAAACCGATAGCACATACTTATGACAATGAAACGAATATATTGACGCTACATTTCGACAATCAATTGTATCGCGGTATTTACACCCTAAACATGAAGTTTGCTGGTAATTTTTCTCAGGGTGGTTCTCTAGGCAATGGTTTTATGAAAATTCCATACACAGACAAGGAAGGAAACAGCACGTAAGCAAATATTAAAAATATTAAAAATGTACTTATAATGTACATACGTAAACGCTATTTGTTATTACCTTTATTTATTACTTTTATTTATTACCTTCTTTTACTTATTACTTTTATCGTATATCAACTTGTAGCTTTATAAATATTAAAACTGTTTTCCACTATGTAAGTTCAATTACAATAAAGTATTTGCAAGAAGTGCATGATGTAATGTTTAGAAGAATGTTTAACTTCAGTTAAAAATAAAACGGCATTTCTCTTTCTACTCTTAACAAAATAATTATTACGTATAATGTAATAATAAACGCAATAACTAGTGTTCTCTAAACTCTTGCGTCCTACTCGTCATGAGTGGTAAATTTGTCATTATTTGAAAAATTGTTTAAAATTACAGGTTGGCCGCAACGTGCCTCACGCCAAATAATGCCAGACGAATGTTTCCATGTTGGGACGAGCCAGCGATAAAAGCTTATTTCATGATCTCCGTGATGCATCATCAGGAATACAGGGTATTGTCGAATTGGCCGATACGAGAGCAGTACAATGTAGAAAATGGCATGATGTGGACACACTTCGATCGCACTTTTACAATGTCCACTTATCTCGTGGGAATTGTGATTGTATCTAATTTCGTTCGCATTGGAAACGTAGACCAGTCCGTATCTGTGTGGTGCAAATCGTCTTTGACATCGCAAGCAAGATTCATGCATAGTATTGCCGAACAGATCACGCCGCTCTTGGAGGAGTATACCGATAGAACCAAAGGGGTACCAAAAATAGATCACGTCATGATACCAAATTATCCCATCGACGGCATGGAAGATTGGGGAATCATTATTTACGAGTAATATATACATAACTAGAAGGATTAGTAATATAAATAAGTAAAAAGATTAATATTAAGCTATTAGAGCTGGCTAATTACTTTTAGTATTCCACATTTGATAATTAAAGACACGTTCGTTTCATATGAATATTCAAATTTTATTTGCATATTTTCATTCTTATAGATTGTCTCAAACAAATTAAAGTGTTCAATTAATGTGTTATGTCATCCCGTCTTTTCATTTATATATATAAGAATTCAAACAAATTTGAAATTTCCTTTTTTTCATATATGTATTTTATATATATAAAAAAAAGGAAATTTCAAATTTGTTTGAATTCTTCGCTTAAGAGAATCATGAATAATGTAATTACTAATTACTTCGAAACAAATTAGACTGCATGCTAACGATGAGAAAGACTATGCTTAATCACATTATGTATATTATGTTATGCTTTGCCTTCTAGCGAATCAAAAGTTGTCTACGATGAAAGCAAAGATCCCACATTTCGGAGAAGGAACGTGGCGTCGTTAGTAGCGCATGAAATCACACATCAGTGGTTCGGCAATTTTATCACCCCATCTTGGTGGTCTGACCTGTGGTTAAAAGAGGGATTTGCTGTGTTTTTCCAGGAGTATTTCCTCAACAAGGTTATTTAATATTACTAATGCAAAGTTGCTCATTAAATAGAAAAACAGGAATTAAATATAAATGCGAGATTAAGCGACCCAACTGGCCAGTATCAATTTATTTAATTAACTCACTACGTTTCGACCTTAATTAGGTCCTTTTCCAAGGTCGAAACGTAGTGAGTTAATTAAATAAATTGATACTGGCCAGTTGGGTCGCTTAATCTCGCATTTATTTTTAACTATTACGCACTGGCGGATCTAACAATTTATCCAATTGTAGGAATTAAATATTTCCACATTTTCATAAAATGTATCAAGACAAACCTAAATATAAATAATGGCACGTTCTTCATCTGGAATTATAAATAAAATTGTAACTCATTCATTTTTCAAACAATTATAAAAATAATTTAATACAAATTTTTAATAAAATTGGTGAATATTTTATTTTTAGCATCAACCGCTTTAAATATTTGCGATCTAAGCTTATAATTATAGCACAATGGTTTCTAAAAATATTTTAATTTTTGCATCCGTCACAATAAACATTTAATACAATAAAAAAAATTTAACTCGAATTGTTACATCTTGATTATATTTTTGTGTTCAGCAATGTCCAATATTTAAAAAAATAATTAAACTGTATATGAGCTTCTCAAAAAGTTTAGACGTAAAACGGTTAATATTTGACATGGATAAATTATAATAAAAAATAAAATAGTAAAGTTTTTGAAAGTGGCGGACAAGTAGTATATATCCCTATAAATGCGAACTTTCCTTCGAATTTTTATATTCAGGGATATCAGAGGATTATTTTCTGTAATAGATATTTGAAGACTGGCGGTCAATGGACTTTTTCGTTACTGGGACCATACACCATACTCTCCATCTAGATGTTGGCTTATTGGATTCTGTTTCATTGAACCTTCACGATCACTTGGATGACATCTTTGGTGCTGAAGTTTATAGCAAAGGTAAAATTATATAAATAAAATGAATAGCTTAATGCAGGTAGCACGAAGAAAGAGGTGGAACCGAAAAGTTGATAGACAAATTATCTTATTTTATGTGCAAAATATACTTTATAGGCATTACTAGTCGATATATTTTATGACGTGTATTTTATCGTAGCTCCAGCTATATTGCGCATGTTATATCATGCAGTGGGCGACGAGGTATTTCGAAAGGGTATCACCAAGTATTTCGCTACAAAGTAAGTATGTATGTATAATGTAGTCTGTTATAGTTATCACATATCACAACATTAAATATCATAAGTATAATGTTTCTTGCGTTTACATTGGAAAATATAAAACGTCACATCAGAGACATAAACTTGTGCGTTCAATATCCAATACTATTCGATTAGAAGAGAACATACTTTATTCCTTAATTATAATTTGACTAACAATAAGCTAGTTTTAAATCATATTCTTAGTTTCTACATATGTATTAATTAAATTGTACATTAATGCTCACGTTTGATTTTGTAATATTAAATAAATACCTACGACGTATGTGTTATAAACTAATGACAATGTTATTTTTCAAATTTAGGCAATATATGGCGGTCACTCCCGATGATTTGTGGAGCGCCATACAAAGTGCTAAAGACGAAGCTTCTGTCCCTTATATGCGAGATAAAAAATTCCGAATAAAAGAAGTGATGGATACGTGGATAAAACAAGATCGTTATCCTGTGCTGAATGTGACGATAAATTACGAAACTAATGAAGTGGCAATAACACAAAAATGTTTTCACGAACTTATACCTGCCAATAATAAATGGTGGATACCCATATCCTACACTGACCAGAGCTTTCCGGATTTTTCCAATACTATGCCCAATAATTGGTTAAAACCAGATGAAACTCTTAGAGTGCAAATTAATACAAGAGGTTGGATTATCGTCAATCTACAACAAACTGGTATAAATCAATAAATTTTACGCTCTTTTATATCTATCTTATTTGCTTTATCAACACGAAAGTTTTACATTATATTCAAGTTCTTAATATATTTTTTTATTAAAAAGAAACTTTAAGATTTATAGAATTATAATATTCTTCGAAACATTAGTAAATTATTAATGTACATTTTTTTGCAACAATTGTAAGTTGTAAATTACATAAAATTTGTTTATTACGATAAAGAAAATGTTAGTATTTTGAAATATATCTTGATAATTACAAACAAAAAGATCTAATAATAAAAATGGATAATTCGACAGCATACTGTCGTGTCTATTATGATATCTTAAATCTGGAAAGAATCATACATTACTTGAATTCTGAGGAATACACGAAAATACACGTTCTCAATCGTGCTCAAATTCTGGACGATGCGTTTGCCTTTGTGCTGGAGAACCAATTAGATAGCTCTGTATTCATGAATCTTATAAGTTACCTAGGACGAGAGAGAGATTATATGCCATGGCGTACAATGTTCCGAATAATAACTCGGGTTGTGAGGCACTTTTCACTGCCAGAGAGTGAAGGTTTCAAGGTATGTAATAACAGATTTTATAAAGATGAAAAAAGTGTTTATAGCGTTATACATTTTGCTCTTTAATTTATCCAATTCATTTATACTTCTCCGCTTTATAGAATAATAATTATCGCTTCGCAAATGTTATATTTTCAAGGCTAAGAGTTATATATTGAATTTCTTGTATTAGTATGAATATACAGTTTAATACAAAAATTTAAAGTAAATATAAATTTTTTGTACTAATTTTATAACGTAATATCCAACCCTAAAGTTACACAACAACCCAAGGAACACATTGTGGTCAAAAAGCATCATTTTGACATCATATTGATAAAATAAATGACGTCAGGCAAACCTGTTAATTAACATTAATACAAATGGACATTAGGGAGAGGTGGGCGCAAGCTCGCCGATGACTCTTATGTATCTTATGATAGTGAATGTTCTAACAAGGCACTAACGAAATATATATATTTATGTGTGAATCACGTTTCTTCGCCAGTACCACCAAACCAATGTAAAATTCAATATTATTTTATGATTTCTAGTCACACATATTAGGAATCTTTGATGGGCTTCTTCAGCATGTGGGATACGAAGAAAATCCCGATGATGACGATATCACAAAGATGCTAAGGCTAGATGCCACGTACTATGCATGTACCGTCGGTCACGCGGAATGCAAGAGAAAGGCCGCCGTTAAATTAAGCGAACATTTTGCGGATCCTGATACTCACAAGTAATTTCTTACAATTATCTCATAATTATATTTGTACGTGTGTGTTGCGGGCACACGTATGCATATATATGGGTGTAACCGATACCTTATTTCTTCAAATCGTCGGACATTCTCTTTACTGTTTCTCCATAATTTCTATTCTTGTTCTAATCTATAATGCATAGAATAAATATGCGAAACACGTAAAAATATATGTACATATATAATAAGAAGTGTCGTTATCGATGGATTCATCTTTTATTTATTTATTCACTGTAATATATAGTCTTATGGTCATGTGGCATCAAATATAGAGTGACAGAACAGCGCACGACAGACACTTAATTTTGCAAAATAAGCTTTACCTAACAGAACGGAAAAAAATACAAAACTTGATAAAATAAAACGTCGGCTATGCTTATGAAGTGCATGTACCTCTTTTCCATAGACATATATGTATTTTAGAGTTCCACTATGGTGGCAAGATTGGACATACTGCTTTGGTTTAGCGGTAGCTAATAGAACTACTTGGGATAAAATGATGGAACTATATCAGCGAACATCTGATAACAAACTTTTGAAAAACTTGAATTGTGCTGAAAATCCTGATATCATTATCAACTATTTGAATATTATAGCATATAATACTACATTATTTAACCATGAGCAGCATGCATTGATCTTCAATTTAATTCTTGAAAACCATGCCCGCAACGATTCGGTCCTTGACTACATATTAGCAAATTTTAATAATATAAAACCCAGGTAATACATATCTCTTTACAAATATAAATTCTATTTTTTTCCATTTATCTTATACATTAATTAATTTTTAAATAAATGTATCTTATACATAAATATATTATTTTGTTCTTACAGATTATTTCCTACAAGTCTAACGATAAAAAATATCATTTCGAATGTTTTTTCTAACGAACAAATGTCCAAGGTAGATTTTATAATACTAGATTCATACTTATTGATTTTCTATTGATAAATAATCCTTTAACTGTAACGCGCTTAAAATGAAACGTTCATCGTGCGTCGAATTATAGATTAATGCAACTTTACATAATTAAATTAATATTTATAATTAATTCTGTTCATATTTTTGGGCTATATATTCATATTTTATAAAGCTATGTTTAAAACTGAGTAATACTAGCGCGTGGTTTAAAACATAAACTGAAGTTTTATAAGGTAGTAATTAATTCTAAGAATATTACCTTATTATGAATTGATATATATATATGTATATATATGCCTTTTTTAATTAATAATGAATAATTAATAATGGCTTTTCGAGAACGTTTATATACATATATATATCTTCTGCAAATAGACAATTTCTTACGACACATATATACTTCCGCAGCTAAGGGATTAAATATATTTATATGCATACCATGTATTGTTATTGTCTATGTTAAATAAAAAATTATATTTTAAGGAATGGCTGCATAAAAATAAATTACTACATATTAATTGGATAAACATCCTTAACATCCTAATCTGTTTCAGGTGAAAAGATTCGCAGAAACTTATTTTCATCAAGATCCAAACGCTTTGTCAAACATTATAAATCTGATAGAAAAGCGTAAAAATTATCTTAAAGCGTCCGTAGATATTTTTACAAAACGATTTGGAAGAAATCAAACTTAAGTGACCAATTGATCTGATCAATCAAAAATATCAAATGTGAGAGACATACTATTACCTACATAATTTTTCAAACAATACTATTTTTATTTATTATTACCGTTTTGTAAATAATTTTTTAACCATTTTTGATTATTTTTGATATTTTTATAATACTTAGTATTTTATTAATAGTCTGGAAGCTATTGATAAAATTTTCTGTGACATATTGCTGTTCTGTAATTAAATATATTTATATGTCATATTATTGTTATACTGTTATAATATGACATTACTGTTCTGTAATTAAAAAATAATTTATATAGTACTAGACTTGATGCTGTTTGATATCCTTCGTAAAATATCTTTAAACGCACTTTAGTTTTATTACATTTGATATAGAACTCATGCGGATGAATTTTTTAAATTGAATATATAATACTTTGTAGACATTATGTAATAGTATCATTTGCTAATAAAGTACTTAAATTTTAATTACAATTATAATTATAATCGTTACTAGACTTTGAATAAAAGACATGAAATAATGACGTGTCTCTTTGTAATAAAGAACTTCATTTCAACAGTAATTATTACTATAGAATAAAAATTGTATTTCTATTAAATCTGCAAAATTTAGTATTGTTTATAACTTTTATTTTTATTATCTCATACGTTAGATATTTTCTTGTATATATATATTTTTTATGTTTCAAAATTATTTTATTTATAAGAGGATTTAATCTTAGCATATTTATTATTAAACGCACTCTTTTATTGAATTCCTTCAGTCATTTGAAACGATTATTTCTAACTGTTATCAAAAATGTCGAGAAAGATAGTCATCTGATATTGTAAACATCTCTTGCAACGTTATGTATTTTTCCGTGTATTAAATTGTATAATCAAAATATTTACTTTTCTAAGTTAAGAAATCTACTTGAAATTAACTAAATTGAATTAACTAAATAGAAATAACTAAAATCTGTAACTAAAATCTTATTATGTCATTTTTATTATTTTTTTAATATTAGTTGTTATTATTTAGTTTTTCTACAGAGAGTTTGATTTGTAGTCATTCATAACTCTAGGTCTTTATGTTCCTCTAAGTTCATTATCGACAATGAAAAATTTGTAGTTCAAAATTTGTAAGGGAAATCTTCTATATTGATATAATATTACAATATATGTTATAATAATAAAATGTATTATACAAGTATTATGCAACTGATTCGAAGAAGGCAACTGACGAAGACGATCTCTCAATATCAGGTATAAACAAACATGTAGGTATTTATAATTTATGATTTTCTTGCGGATATCTTTATCCACGAATTTTGAAAAAGTAATATGTAACTATGGTACGAGGCGATCAGTTCCGTGAGGCACTGTATTTACATGACATCTATCAAAATATCAAAGATGAGATTGACATTGTAGCCAGTATTCGGTGATCTTTCGAGATGGCAAGACGGCAATTACGCTGAGCTATTCCTGATAATAACGGCTTACGTTGCGACACGCATAATTAATTGCTGCACAGAACTGTATTTTAATCAGCACACAAGTGGTAATATACAAAGTAAGTCGTTAAAAACAATAGTAATTTATTATTTATCTCTCGTTAATGATGTACATAGAATATATAATACGTAATAGAAATAACAGTTTTGAAAAACGAAATATGATTAAATTTAACTTTGCTTCCTTGAGATTATCTATCCTCATAGATTGTAAATTTTTATTTTAAATATGTTTTTTTAGTCGATATTTTGTTTCTTATTGCTGCTGCATACTGCATAGTAAGAACTGGAAAACAAAAGATAATTTCGAAACTATTTTAATACAGCGTTCCGAACGTGGAACAAAATTTTAAGTTCAAACAAAAAAAGAAGTTATTATTATTATTGACAAATAAATAGAACAGTTACATTTTAAAACATGTTAATCATTATCGTTATTTAAAATTATTTGAATTATTTTCTATATATTTTTCATATTGTATTCAGTGAGCAGAAACATTTTACAGAAATGACAAGAGAAAGAAATTCGGATAACCAATCATTTACGAAAATGACAGACTGATAGAATAATGCGTATTACTGTGCATTATTTTATTAATAATTTGTTTTAGAAATAAATCAGAGATCCTTTGTCTATTCTTTATTTTTACTGTTCGGTCTATTTATTTGAAAACTGAGAAACGACAAGTATAATTTAAGAAAGTCAAGGAGTCTAATACGAGCAAATAACAGATGTTACCCTTTAAACCTTCTATAGTTTATTGTCCAAAAATAGACAAAACATTATGGACGTTTCGAATATACTAAGTTATATCTTATTTTTAGTACAATAAATTAAATTTTTCTTTATTTAGAACATTTCAACGGTAACACAACACCTTTATTTGCTGCTAAATAATTTAAATTTTACATATTAACAAAATGTATTTACTTCTGATGACTGATAAAATATTTCCAAACAACTGCTGAGTATAACCAACAATTAAATAATTCAAATACTATACACATTGACAAAATGTATTTGCTTCTTTACTTCTGATGAAATATTCTATACAGTCAAATGTACATATACTACTTATTGTTAGGTGATTAAAATCCTTCTCGAAAACTAAGTAAATCAAGTAAATCAATTTTCTTTTAATTCTAAGAAAATAATTAAGAATAATAAAATAAATGAATTATGATGAGCACATTTAATTAAGATATGTTCAATATTATATGAAAAACAAATTCATAATTTCGCAGTAGATCTTACATATAGTCTTCATGATAAAAATTGAAATTTTTTTTCCTCTACTTTTTCCTTTGTTCTTTTTATTTTCGTATAAAAATTAATATTAAATTTCAATAACTTGTACTACATTGTATTATTGTTTGTTTTCTTTTTAACAAAAAACGCAGATACCTAAAACGAGTACTGAGATGGGATATCCAAAACTATACATCGGCCTAATATTGGCCACAGTCACAGTTTTTTGTATCACTGATGGTTCAGAAATTAACTATCGTTTACCAAAAAACGCAATACCAGTTAGTTATAACATTAGTCTGATTCCGCATGTCGGCAACCATGCTTTTCACGCCTTTCATGGTGATACCAGTGTCATTATCGATATTGTTTACGCATCGTCAAAAATAAGCTTACACTCGCAAGAATTAGAAATAAATGAAACGGCGACAACGTTGATTAATAGCCATGGTATAATCTATAGACCGATAAAACATACTTATGACAGTAATATGTTGATGCTTTATTTCGACGATATATTGCCGCTCGGTCTTTACTCTTTACACCCTGAACATGGAATTTGATGGTTATTTTTCTGAGGGTAATTATCACAAAAGTGGCTTTATGCAAATTCCGTACACAGACAAGGAAGGAGACCGCACGTAAGCAAATATTAAAAACATTAAAAATATACTTACAACATAAACGTTATTTGTTATGCTAACTTATTTGTTACTTTTGCTCATTACCTTCTTTTATTTATTATTTGTATCGTTATCAACCTATAATACATAAAGCTCGGCAAGACATTGCTTAAACATGAGGTTGTGTAATTACTAAAAACGTATGCAAGGATAATTATAATAAAATATTTACAAAAAATGCATGTTTAGAGGAGCGTTTGACTTCAGTTTAAAATGTAACGTTATGGCAGTACAGCATTTCTCTCTGTTTCTACTCTAAACACAATAATTATTTCATATAATATATAATAATAACTAGTGTTATCTAAACTCTTGTGTCTTACTCACCATGAGTAGTAAGTTTGTCGCTATTTAACAAATTTTATTAAATTACAGGTTGGCCGCAACGTTCTTCCAGCCAAATAACGCCAGACGAATGTTTCCATGTTGGGACGAGCCAGCGTTCAAAGCTACCTTCAACATCTCCGTCATGCATCATAAGAAATATAACATATTGTCTAATTGGCCGATACAAAAGCAACACGAAGAACAAAATGACATGGTGTCGACACTCTTCGACACCACTCCTGTAATGTCCACTTATCTCGTGGGAATTGTGATTTTATCTGATTTCGTTCGCGTTGGAAACACAGACGAGACCGTCAACGTGTGGTGCAAATCGTCCTTGACATCGCAAACAAAATTCGCGCATACTGTTGCCGAAAAGGTCATGCCGTTTTTGCTCGAATATAACCAGAACTTCAAAAGAATACCAAAAATGGATTATGTCGTTGTACCAAATTATCCTGTCAACGGCATGGAAGCTTGGGGACTCATTATCTTCGAGTAATATACATAACTAGAAGAATTAGTAATGTACAAAAAATAATATTAAGCTATTAGAGCTGACTAATGACTTTTAGCATTCGAAATTTGATAATTAAAGCGCGTCTTTATTTCAAGGATACTCAAAAGATATATATTTTTATTCTTAGATTGTCTAAAACAAATTAACGTATTTAATTAATGTCTATGTTATACCTTTTCTTTCTATTTTTATATACATACGTACTCTCTCGCGTAAGAAAACTATGAATAATATAATTACTTGGAAACATATTAGACTGTATGCTAACGATGAGAAAAACTATGCATAATCACATTTTGTATATTATATTATGTTTTATCTTTCAGTGAACCAAAAGTTGTCTACGATGAAAGCACAGATCCCACATTTCGGAGAAGGGAAGTAGCGTCGTTAGTAACAAATAAACTTGTACATTATTGGTTTGGCAATTACGTCACCCCATCTTGGTGGTCCCACCTGTGGTTAAGCGAAGGATTTTCTGCGTTCTTCGAGGCGTATTTCCTCAATAAGGTTATTTAATATTACTAATGCAAGGTTACTAATTGAATAGAGAAATTGGAAATACATTTCAATCGCTTAGATCAAAGTAACATCCATTAAAAATTTCCACATCTTTTTAAAATGTATATCAAAACGGAGCTAAGTAAATGATGGCACGTTCTTTAATTTAGAATTATAAAAGAAATAGTAACTCGTTCTCTTTTCAAACAATTATAAAAACAATTTAATGTAAATTTTTAATAAAATTAGAAAATATTTTGTTTTTTGTATCTGCCACTTTAAAGATTTACCACTTTTAATGTCATATGTTTTAACATTATATTCACATTTAGTGATCTTAAGAATGTAATTATAATAGTTTTATTAGATTCTAAAAATATGTTAATTCTTGCATTTGCCGCAATAAGCATTTAATAAAATAAAATAATTTAACATCTCGAATGTTTATACCTTAATCTTATTTTTGTATTCAGTAATCTCCAATATTTAATAAATAATTAAACTATATATGCTCTTCTCAAAAAAGTTTAGATGTGAAACGATTAATATTTGACATAGATAATATATATAATAAAAATTAAAATAGTGAGGTTTTTAGACGTTACGAATAAACCAGTTTATATTCCTATTGCAAACTTTTATTCAAAATTTTATATTTAGTCATATATTAGTGGATTTGTTTCTCTAGATATTTGAAGACTGGCGAACAATGGATCTTCTCGTAACTGAGCGCTTACACCATTGTCTCTCTTTAGATATTGGCTCAATGAATTCTGTTACATTGGAACTTCACAACACCTTGGATTATGACGACTTCTTTCATAATGATGTTTTTAACAAAGGTAAGATTATGTAAATATAGTTAAACTGTGGTCCGTTATACTTTAATGTAGGTAGTACAAAAAAAGGGTGAAACAGAAAATAACAGCGAACAAATTTCCTATTTGCGTAATGCGCATAACCTTCACATATACCTTAATTTTACGCGCACAATCTATTTTATATATATTGTTAATCGGAATTTTATGACGTGTGTTATTATCGTAGCGTCAGCTATAGTGCGCATATATGTTACATCATGCAATGGGAGACGAAATATTTCGACAGGGTGTCACCTGCAACTATTTGGCACAACAGTAAGTGTGTATAATGTAGTCTAATATAATTATATTACAATATAATCATCATATTTCGCAATATTGAATATCACAAGTACAATATTTCTTGTATTCTTGTATTGCAAACTATTGTACGTCATATCAGAAACATAAACTTGTGCGTTTAATATTTAAATCTCTTAAATTTAATGCTCGATTAGAGACCATATTTTACTCTGTAATTATAATTTAATTAAGCTAGTTTTAAGTCGTACTCTTATGTTAGTTTCTATTTATGTATTAATTAAGTTGTACATTAATGCTCACGTTAATTCCATAATAGTAAATTTATACACATACGTCGTAAGTATTATTATAGCTAATGACAATGTCATCTTCTAAATTTAGTCCATTTGGATCGGTTACTCCCGACGATTTGTGGAGCGCCATGCAAAGTGCTTTAGAGGAGGCCCCTTATATCCCTTATATGCAACAACAAGATTTTAAAATAAAAGATGTGATGGACACGTGGATAAACCAAAATCGTTACCCTGTGCTGAATGTAACGATAAATTACGAAACAGGCGAAAGTGGCAGTAACACAAAAATGTTTTCGCGCAACTGAATGTATCAATAATAAATGGTGGATACCCATGACCTACGCCGACCAGAGCAATTTGGATTTTTCCAATACCATGCCCAATAATTGGTTAGGACCAGATCAAACTAGTAGAGTGGAAATTAGTACAAGAGATTGGATTATCGTTAATGTACAACAAACTGGTATGAATTATTAAATATTACGTTCTTTTATTTATCTTATTTGTTCTATCATTTCAAAGGTTTTACATTATTCAAGTTTTTATATATTTCTCCATTAAAAAAAAAACTTCATGAAAATTCATGTAATTATATTTTTCGAAAACCTCGCTAAATTATTAATGTATTTTTTCTGTAATATTTGCAAGTTACACACTACATTAGTTTGTTAGTTATGATAAAATGGCAGTATTTGGAAATATATCTTGATAATTTCAAATAAGAAGGTCTAATAATAAATTTAATGAATAATTCGACAGCATACTGTCGTGTTTATTACGATACCACAAATATGGAAAGAATCATATATTACTTGAACTCTGAGGAATATACGAACATACACGTTCTCAATCGTGCTCAAATTATCGATGATGCATTTGCTTTTTTGCTCGAAGATCAACTAGATAGCTCCGTATTCATGAATCTTATAAATTATCTAAGACGAGAGAGAGATTATGTGGCATGGCGTCCAATGTTCCGAATTTTAGAACGGTTATCGAAATACTTTTCACTGCTAGAGAGTAAACATTTCAAGGTAGATAATAACAAATTTTATAAAGATAAAAATAATGTTTATAACTTTTTAGTTGGATCTTCAATTTTTAATCGCACAATAGTAGCGACCATGTTGATTAACATTAATACAAATAGACAATATAGGGAACGCAAGCTCGCTGATGATTCTTATGATAGTGAATTTTAGCAAAGCATGAACGAAATATATATACTATATATGAATCGCGTCACTTCATTCAATATTACTTCACGATTTCTAGACATAAGAGTCAGGAATTTTCGATGGGCTTCTTCAGAAGATAGGATACGAAGAAAATCCTAATAATGACGATATCACAAAAATGCTAAGACTAGGTGCCACGAAATGGGCATGTACCGTCGGTCACACGGAATGCAAGAGAAGGGCTGCCGTTAAATTGAGCGAACATCTCGCGGATCCTAATACTCACAAGTAACTCTTTTTACGATCCCGATATATTATCTCATAATTTGTATTTGTGCGCGCCTATGTGTTGAGTATGCGCACGCACACATGCATATATGTATATGATTATAGATATCTATTTCTATCTTAATTTCTACAAGTCGCCAAAATTGGAGACATTCTCTTTATTGTTTTTCCTTAATTTCCATTCTTGTTTCAATACACAGTCACACAGAATGAATATGGCGATACAAGTAAAAATATATGTATAATAAAAATAACAAGTGACAATATCGATAAAATTATTTTTTATTTATTTATTCACTGTAGCGTAATAGTCATATATAATCACGTGGCAAATATGGAGTGGTAGAATAGCACACAACAAGAACTTAATTTCATGAATAATAGTTATCTAATAGAATGATGAAAAATACGAAACTTGATAAAATAAAACGTTGGCTATGCGTATAAAATTCATGTACCTCTTTTCCATGTACATATATGTATTTCAGAGTTCCACATTGGTGGAAAGATTGAACGTACTGCTTTGGTTTGACGGTAGCCAATAGGACTACTTGGGATAAAATGATGGAATTATATCAGCGAACATCTGATAAGAAATTTTGGAAAATATTGAATTGCTCTGAAGATCCTGATATTATTATCAACTATTTGAATATTATAGCATATAATGCTGCGTTATTCAACGATAAGGAGCATGCTTTTATCTTCAGTTTAATTCTTCAAAACCATGCACGCAACGATGTGATCCTTGAATATATTTTAGAACATTTTGATAAAATAAAACCCAAGTAATAAAATTTCTCTTTAAATATATATATTCTATTTTCTTTAAATAAATTTATCGTATACATTAATTATGAATATGTGATTTTGCTCTTACAGATCATTTGCTGCAAGCCAATTAACGATAAAAAGTATCGTTTCTAATGTTTATTCTAACGAACAAATTTCCAAGGTAAATTTTATGATTTTACATTACTTATTGATTTTCGATTAATAATCCTTTAACTGTGACGCGCTTAAAATAAAAACTGTTCGTCGTACGTTGAATTATAGATTAATGCAACTTTATATAATAAAATTAATATTAATAATTAATTCTGTTTATATTTTTGAGCTGTACATTTATATCATAAAGGAAAACTATGTTGTAAAATTGAATAATACTAGCGTGTGGCTTGAAACATAAATTGAAATTTTATCATTTCGGAATTAATTATGAAAATATTACCGCGTTATAAATTGATAATTCAGTCTTGAATTTTAATACAAGTTTACATATTGTATCTACAATATTCGCTCTGATATATATATATATATATATGCCTTTTTTAATAATCAATTCTCGAGGAAGTTTATATACATACATATACATATCTTTTGCAAATAGGAAACAATTTTTACGACATGCACATACTTCCACACAGCTAAAGGATTAAATGTATTTTTGTGTATACTATATATATTTATTGTTATTATTGTGTTAAAGATATTATATTTTATGGAATCGCTGCATAAAAATAAGTTATTATTGATAAACATCTGCAATTAATTTGTTTCAGGTAAAAAAATTCACAGAAACTAATCTCCATCAAGACACTTTGTCGGGCATTACAAAACTGATAGAAAAGCATAAAAATCATCTTAAACAGTCCGTAGACATTTTCACAAAATATTTTGGAAACTATTAAACTCAAGTGACTAATTGATCTGATCAATTAAAAATATCACATGTGATGCAAGACATATAATTATCGACATAATTTTTCAAATAATATTTTTATTTATTATTACCGTTTTGTAAATAATATTTTATTAATTTTTTATTATTTCTAATACTTTTTAATATTTTTATAATATTTCGTAATTTATTAATAGTCTGGAAGCTATTAATAAAATTATCTGTGACATATTACTGTTGTGTAGTTAACAAATAATTTATATAGTATTATAGATTTGATGTTATTTAATATCCTTCGTAAAATATCTCTTATAAACGCACTAAACGTACTTTGGTTTATTACATTTGATACAGAACAAATAAATTTTTTAAATTGAATATATAACACTTTGTAGACATTGTGTAATAGTATTATTTGCTAATAGAATACTTGAATTTCAATTAAAATTTTTATTATAATCGTTGATGGACTTTGAACGAAAGACATGAAGTAATGGCATCGCCTTGTAATAAGAAGCTTTATCTCTAAACAGTGGTTATTACTATCTATAGAATAAAAATTGTCTGTTGAATCTTCAAAATTTAATATTGTGCATAACTTTTTTTTATTATCTTATACATTGCATATATTTTCGTCTATATTAAATAAATTAATTTTTCGGAATATGATGTATCATGTATGAATATTTTGTATCACTTTTGTAGATCACTCATTTCAGTCCCAATATTGAAAGATATTATGTATTTCTATCGTTGTTAAAGAACTTGACGAGGTATTATATATCATAAACACAGATTCTATATACGTATCGGATTCTTATTATTTTTCCCTGTGTACGCTTAACATTTATTTATTACAGTTAGCTGAAACTATTTTTATATTGTGAGTATAAATTAATACATATTCTGTTAACGTTGAAATATCAAAATAATCTGTTTCAAATCAAGCGCAAGAATAAGATTTTATATTATTTTTACGTATTATTATTATTTCTAAAAGTCTTTGAAAAATTTTTAATTTTTTATGTTATTTCCAAATATGTTTATAACATTTCGTATGTATTAATAATTCCAACTATTAGTACAATTTCGAATTCTTGTGATATATATGACACACAACTTACTGCCATCTGATTGGTAGTAAAGTAAGCATGTGCTTTATAATCTTTACACTACTGTGTCTCTTTAAATATTTTTATAACTTTGAAGCAAAATATACTGAATTTAATATAAAATTGACAATTTATATAGTACAATTATAAACCCAATTATAAACAATTTATATAGTACAATTATATACCTTAGACTAAATTCAATTCCTCTTATTAATTTTATGTGAATTTCCTGAATCAAATGGCTATAATTTATACAATATAAATACATTTTTTCAAAAAATGTATTAAAGTTGATTTAATTATATAAGCTTAACTTTTAATAAGCTCCTAATTTCCAGTTTTTTATAACTGCAAAACTCTGTGCGTCTCGATGTTTGTTATCGAGAAGAAAAAATTCAAAATTTTGTAAGATACATCTTCTATATCGACATGGTCTTAGCTGTATTTAATGATAAAATGATACGAGTCGAACAGTTTCGTATGTAACAGGCACTGTATTTACATGACATATCTATCAAAACATCAGAGATTGACATTGTAACCAGTATTCGATGTTCTTTCGAGATGGTCGGACGGGTCGGACGGCAGTTACGCTGAACTATCCTTCGGATGGATCTAACGGCTTTCGTGGCGATAGCGCATAATAAATTGCTGCAAAGAACTTCATTTTAATCAGCATACAAGTGTAATATACAAAGTAAGTCAATAAGAGCAATAATAATTAATTAGGTATTATATTTCGTTGAAGATACAAAGAAATATGTAAAACATAATTTAAATAATTTCGACACACAATACACGATGAAATTTAACTTTATTTCGTCGACATTACTTGTACTCATAAATTGCAGTAAATTTTCATTTTAAATATGTATTTTTTTAATCAATCGACGTATTTTGTTTCTTATCGTTGCTGCATAATGAAAACTGGAAAGCGAAAAGTTTAATTTAAATTTCGAAACGATC